>JAQQZY010000015.1:23393061-23418134 GCA_030068375.1 Ostorhinchus rueppellii
GGAGGAAACCGGAGTACCCGGAGAAAACCCACGCAGACACGGGGAGAACATGCAAACTCCACACAGAAAGGTCCCATGGTCCCGCCCGGGTCCTTCTTATTGTGAGGCAGGAGTGCTAACCACTGCACCACCGTGTCACCACCTTGGGTATATTATATGGGGTAAAAAAATCACCCAGCGATGGTGATGGTGTTACTTTTTATAGCGAAATTGTTAGGGTTAATTACTGCTTTTGCCATTCTGTATTAACTAAAAATAAAAGTCAATCAAATCCTTAAATAAAAATCAATTAAAGCACAGAGTATTAATACCATGTTCAGTAAAATGTTGAGCTTCAGTCCTTCGTTTCCTTTTGGTTGTACTTTCTACTGCTGACAAACAGTGATTCAGGAGGTATTAGTTGCTCAATTTACCAACAAATTCCTTGTTTTTCTCTCTGCAACAGACATTGTGCAGGATGTCATCTACAGCATATCAGCATGACAACGGAGCACGTAGAGCATTTCAGGATTTGAGGACTAATATCTGCCGCAACTGTCTAAATAAAACATTTCATTTGATGTGTGTAAACAGAAACGACAAACAGTAAACACATGGAAAATGTACTGGGTAAAAACCGTGAAATAAACTTCTACCCATGTTACATTTCTTTGACACAAATTCGGTTTTGCAAGATTATCAATAAAACCAACATCTCTTCAACACTTCTCCATGTTTTAAATGTGTTGAAAGTGATTCTAATGTAATATAAATGACAACTGAGAACATGAAGCAGTGAAACTCAGCACAAAAGGTTTGGATATTTAATAAGTAATGTAAGGAATGTACATATGTGGGCCTTAATTAGTAAATCATCCAATCCAATCCTATTTATAAAGTACTTTAAAACAACCACAGTGGACCAAAGTGCCGTACAGAACACTAGAAATACAATACAAATTAATAAAAAGTATTAAAAAAATAAAATAAATAAAATATGAAACAAAATATCAACATTACATATCAAATGCATATGTATATTTTGCAAACTGACTTCTGCCAATATAAAACCAATTTTCTAAAACAACTTTCTGCTTTGGAAATTTAGTATGCCCTCCCTGCTCTTGCAAAGCTTTGCTGTGACTGACTGGCTGCCTAGGGTCACAACCATCTGGCCAGAAAATGTAACCCTTATCCACAGACTTGCAAGCATGCAAAAATGATTGCAGTCAGATTGTGCTTTTTTTTGCATTATACGTACAGTAGGTACACATTTAGTTGCATCCAAAAAGATGTTTTACCACAAGGCACTACCAGACCACCCTGATGTGCAACGGCATTTCAAGCTGGCGTCTCAAATTAGTCATCATCATTGCCTCGCTCCCCACTAGAGACTTGGTAGGAAGCCTGACAATCTCCCCATCCGGAATTACTGCCGAGCACTGCAGAATCCTGGCAATCATTATTTTCTTTTTTTTTTTTTTTTTTTTTTTTTAGGAGAATTACCTCAGAACCTCCTGAAGAGGAACCATGCAGGATTGGATTGGCACAGGACAAAGCGATTCTCTGCTGTTTTCATTTGAAGTTCGAATCCGCAGCCAGGAGAAAAACTGGGGGCTGAAAGCTTGTTGCTGTACATCAGTGTTTACAGAAATGGCTTTTCAAAGCTAAAATAGGCTAATTATTCAAGCCCTATTAGGTACCATCTAAGCAATTATAAGTTATAATAACTAAGCACTTACTTAAACAGAGACAGAGGGACAAATAAATTGAACAGCAATGGGTAAAAAGGCCAGCTTCTCTTTTTTAAAAACCGTCTAAAAGCCTTAGCTCCCGCCAGAATCCTGCTCTTGTGAAATATCTTTGTAAGAAAATAGTGACTTCACAGACCCCACTGTCACATCATCTGACACATGTCCACTCCCACAGAGACTGTGGTTTCTCCCCATACAGAAACTGCAGTCATCCGCTGACATGAGCAGGAGATGTCAGGCTAAAAATTAGAAATGCTGCACACACAGACTGTTTTTGTACTTGGTATCGACGGTTGGTTTTCATACATTGTGGGAACAAACTCAGCATAAAGACCCAGTTCAATATTATATTGTTAATGAGGCTGCTCATCATGTGAGTGTATTTCCTCAACTGAAAGAGTCGCTCTGCCTCTTTGTGTGCCAGTGAGGTTGTCAATACCAATTTTTAATGTGATTGCGTGTTCTCTGCTACTCTGTTTTCTTTAATGAGCCTCAAGGGTGCATCCACAAAGTACGACAAATTCATAATTGGAAACAGTTTTTTTTCCCTCTATCTCTGCTCTGCATTACTTTACATGTCAGTCAAACTTGGTTTCTGTTAATGACAGTGCATGCACTCATCACCTCACATTTTTTGTGATTTGGTCAGTTTTTTGGTTAACAAAATAGAACAAAAATATGTCTATATGCATTTATATATAAACTTTATTCCTCAAGAAGCTTGGAATCATTTTCTCGTTAAGCTTAAATCTGAATTTTTTTCTTGACCTCTCCTACACTTCACTTGACTGTGTAGTTTCCAGGGCAACCCTGCCTCTATGAACAATGCAGTGAAGCTGAGATGCTGAAAGAGCCCTACTGAGCTTATCTAACAGTAAGAGAGAGGAGACTCAATTAAACAAGGCCAGATCCTTTTGTTTATATCACCAGGCATGATTAAATACAATTTAATTAAAAGTCAGGCTCTTTCTTCACAAAATACATGAAAATATTTTATTGGACTGAACAGAGATGCAGTGATATGGGCTGTATCCTGGCAGTGACTCTCACTCCACAGCTTTCTCGGTTTCCCTGGGTTGTGTTTCAGCAGTTTGCTTGGTCATGTACCGTCTCTGCAGAACACACCAACACATCCAGACACTAATTGGCTCATTGAACCCTTGTCACATCCCCTTCCCATATGTGCCCAATTTGTCTCGTTTAATAGCTACATGAACAGCAAAGTTGAGACAAAGCTGTCCCTATTCTTTTTATTTACCAGTGGAGGTGAGTACACAAAGGCTACCGAACAGCAGCCCAGTTTTGATAAAGACGAAAGATAGTAAAGTGCACCCTAAACCCCAAAGCCGCACCACACAACTCTTGTTTATGAAGCTAACAGCAGAGCAGATGAAAACATCTGAGTCCGGGGGGAGGAGAAGTGTACAGCTAAGGATGCTATCGTGGCACGTCAAAGCACACTAGCCACTGCTTACACACATGCCTGTAACAAAATTTTAGGACAACTTCAAAGAAGCTCAGAAAGTGCCTGGCCAAGTGTTCAGGGGAGGAGAATACAGACCGAGATTGTAAATCAAAGAGTGTTATCCTTTATTCTTTGACTGTGGAGGAAATTCAATTTATTTTCCATCTATGTTTTATTATGCTGCTGCTCGAGGTGAAGTCTTTCAATACGAGATCGACGACAGACGTCAGGGGTTAACATGTCCCGTCTATGATAACCTCTTTCTTTATCAAAGCCTTTGTTTGGACCATCACCTCTTTCTTTCACACTGTGTCACCATGATCTGTGTCTCTCCTGATCACATTCTGTCTAATCATCTGACACTCACATGAATATTCAGCATTCTTACCTGTGGTTTATGAATATTAATGAGGCCTAAATGAAGTGCGAAGAGCTGGGTTTCTGCCTAACACTTTGGCTCTTATTAAATATAGTCTAATATGTACTTAATGACCGCTGAGCTGACAACCCATCCAGTGGGCCACAGATGTAACGTTTCCACTTAGTTAAAGAAAGAAGTGGGCAAGAGTCTGGAAAAAAGAGACATAAATAGATGAGATGGATGAATAAAAGCAAAGAGGCAGACAGAGGGAGAGGGATGAGATTTTTTTTTAAAAAGATGACAGGATGAGAGAAAAGTAGGATAGTTAAGGGATATATCCCCAAACTGAACAGATATTCACAAGCACCAACCAACGCAGAGCAGAGGGGGGGAGGGAGGGAGGGCGCCTGGAGAAGATGAGAGAGATGTAAAAGACAGAAAGTGAGAACATGCTCCTGAGGGGATTTTGGAAAGCAGCAGGATGTCTTTCCAGCTCCACTCCAGAGGACTTATAGTCTTAATGGCTGCCTGCTCCGCCTTTAGCATTAGCATTAGCACAACCCAGGGCTAATCCACAGCCAGGACCCCAAGCATGTCAAGACTGTGGGTTTAGATACACCCTCATCCCCTCCAGAACAGCTCACTTTGGCTTGCTGTTCATATCAAACACAAACACACATAGACAATGTCCCTCTGGTCTATCTGGACCTCAGTCGCACAAAGAGGCCATATATCAGAGCAGATGACGAGGAAGAAGGCGCTGAGGGATGGGGTTCCCCTGATAGAAAAGCCACTCCTCTGCCAAAATGGAAGACTAATTTCTATGCTAATGATGGCGATGTATCTGTGATCCCATTGTGTCACAGGGATATTACCACTTCTCATCCCTCCCCTTTCCAACTCCTCTTACAATATCATTAAGGAGGCTAATTATGGGGATTTGTGCACGTAATGGCAGCCTTGAACGCACCCAGACAGCCCCACACAGACACACACCTCCACCTCATATGACTTCTGATCTTCACTGCTGGTACCAAAACACACATCCACTGACTTCCCTGCACAATCTCTCAGACGGACATGCCGGAAGAGGCTGACGGCTGAATGAAAAAAAGGATGTACATGAAGGGGGGTGAGACAGGGGTCAGGGTAGGGGAACTCTGGGAGATTAATGGTTCAAAAAGAAGCAAGCAGGTTTCAGGGGAGTGCACAAAGATGTATCAGATTGAGCAGTGGGCTCATGTGTATGTGAATGTGTCTTTGACAGGGCTCTGCTGATAAGCATAAAACACATTATGCTCATTAAGCCACAGAGAACAGCAGCCATTCAGTTAGTGCAGGCAAGAGAATTGTGTGTGTATTAGTGTGTATTCAGAAGGCGGCACTGCTGAGCCTTTCTTGCTTTGCTCCTACTATTAGCCACTGATTTACATTGGGAGAGGCAGCACTGTAGCTGGCTCTGAGTTACGACTTCAATTATAGCAGCAGCACGATGCAGAAGCTCATGTGTGCATGTGTGGACACACAGGTACTAAAGAGCGATGGAGAGAAACAACAGAGAATCTCATTGTGTCTGCAGATTGGTCTGAACGAGGAAATGAGGCCTGGATTGGATTGGATTTGACAGAGTCTAAAAGGGCGTGCTCTGGTGAGGAAGAAGACCCAGGGAAAGAGTCTGACCTTGAATGTCGGAAACAGGCGTGATTAATCAAAAACCTTTTATGAAATTATTTTCTGTTTCAGTGCACCCCTCAAAGGCTGTTCATTTATCACCCATTATGACCCTGTGTTCAAGCAGCAGACACACTGGGAGTGCAATTTTTGTTATTTGCACATGCAACATGCAGTATGTATAAGTACGGAGATGAAGCATGTTGTGCATTGCAGACATAAAGGAAGGCTATACCAGAGTACCGCCACAGGTGAAATATTGAACTAATGGGCAAACTCAAACTTAGCTGCAGCTCAAAACATGGCACAGAAAAGATTTACAACAATGTTACCAACAATACCACTGTGATAAAGCTGCTGTTGTGTGCAAACAAGCACAGCTGCCATATCCTTATTATTCATGAAAAACTGACAATGTAGAAGAAGCTATTTGAAGAAAAATGTAAACATAATGGAGAGAATTACGAGGAGGAGGAGGAGAGAGAAGCAGGGAATTATAAAATATTGAAAAATCACAAGAGTGAGAAAGAGGCTGGGGGTGAACGTGGAGGGAAACATGCAGCTAAGTGAGAGTGAAGGGGAAAGAAGACATTAAAGGAGACTTATGGGAGGGAGGAGGGGGGTGGACAAAATGCAGAGGGACACAGATTGAACAGCAGCTAAAAAGGATAACATGAGAGTGATCGGTCAGGGCTTAATGAAGACAGACAGCTTCTATCCATGCCCTGATAAGCGGGAACCTCCAATAACCACAATGACACCAGCACTATCAATAATAGCCGGGTGGCAAGTACTTCACTGGCATGAAAGGTGAACACATGCACCATCTGCTAGTGCCAGCCCATATTAAATGGGAAGATACCTAAAAGACGTGGGAGAGATAGAGACAGTGTACAAGGCAGGACAGGAGAAAGTAGGAGGAATAAATTCTCTAACTCAAAGCGGGACCACATGAGTCAAAAACAAGAGTGGAGGATAGAAATAAAAAGAAAAAAAGACTTCCGTTCCTGAGCCGTGGCGTTTGATCGTGCAAGTGAAAAGTAGCCAAGCAAACGTAGGTGTGCGAGGAGAAATGAGGAGAAACTCTAAGTGGGACAACCCCCCCTCTTTCCATCATCCCAATCATCATTCTAGCTCAGCCAATAACCAGACGGTCTTAATATCCCCCTCCTCATGCCAGACACACAAGCACTAATGTGCACATGCACACACTCAAATGATGAGAAAAATGTATTGAACTCCCAAAACCATCATTAATCTAAACTCCAGTTCCATTAGGGAAGATTCAGCATAATTAGTTTTGCCTGTTTTCAGTGTGTAACAGGGAGATGAAGAGTGAATTTGTGTGTGTATGTGTATCTTGGTTTATGAGTAGATGATATTAGATTGTGTCGTACAGATTGAGGCTTCCCTGGTGATCTGCCATGCTGAACATGTGTTTGCTATTATTGCATTTCAGAAAGAAACAAAGAGAAAACTCAATCAGGTGAAATGTAATATCACTAGCACTATATGTGGAGCTGTATATAGTGTGCTTATGTTTGTGTTTGTGGAAGTCTTCTGCTGTGAAGGCTAATATTGAGCCCTGCTCTGCTATGAGATAATTACACTTTGGCTCTGGGAGGTAACCCCTTAGTGTGTACGCATGGCCTGCAAGCATGTGTAAATGAGCATGATTGTGCTCCAGTGTGTGCAATGGTTTTCTCTACATAGCCTGTGGTGGATAATTTGAGTCCAACTGCTACACAAGGTTGCTATTAGAATAAACAAAAAATATCCTATGTGTGTATGCAAATATGGTGGTGAACTTTTCTGATATGGCCCTTGGGATGTGAACACAGGCGGTGTGCTGTTAATGCGGAATGGAACAGGAAACAGGCCTGGGCTGGGCTACAGACACATCACTAGGTTGATGAATGGTCACGTTGACCAGCTGACTGCTTCTGTGTGGGTTTGGTCGAGCTTTTATCTTCTTCCAACTTGTGCTGATGCATAGACGGTGGATCAAGCGTGCTATTTCTGATGTTAATTTTCACTCTGTGCTTTTGAAGTCCTACAATAATTTAATGAGGAGTGTCATTGCGCATTTGAACATCTTCTTATGTTTGGCATTCACACGCATCTTCTGTATGCATTCAAGATGATGGTGTAATGGAGCAACAGAAAGCTCAGAGAACAGCTCTAACTTATGTTGCTGGGTGCAAGAGTCAAGGTGGGCCTCTGTACATATGCAGACTAAGCATGTGAGAGCTCACACTGGCACATCACAAGAAACATTGTTGCAGGCTCATTCATGCAAGAACCTCGGCGTGCACATGTGTACAATGTATGCACACACAATACTGGTGAGGCAGCTCATGCATATTGAGCAGGTACCTCTGAAAGCATGATTTAAAGTCTCTCAATTATGTATCTGGTGAGATGCTGTGTTTGCTCACACCTCATTACACACACTCCCCTTTATCCTACTTCTTTGAGAAAGAAACTGCAAATGCCAGCCACTCATTTAGCCAGGAGTGGTTAACATTTAGGAAAATGGAAAGCAAAAACCAGATGGGGAGGAGAGGTATGAGGCAGAGAGAAAGAGAGAGAGAGAGACATCTACATTCTGACAAATGAATCATCGTCTAAACTGACTGCACAACCAAAAGAAGTGGAGGAGAGAAACACAGTGTGACCATGACTGAGCTGGGCCTCAGCCGCCGGTGAGATAAAGAAATCCCTCAACTGCCCTCCCCGCAGGAGATGGTGTCCTTACATGCAAAGTTATCACAATGTTAAGGTTACTGATTGGCTTTCATACGTCAAATGATCACATCGTCATGGTTACTGATGGTATTACCAAGGCAACTCAACTTTATCACGGACATACTTGTAGAGAAGGGGGAGGAGGGTGGATGTGGTATTTATGACCCAGCTAAATATCAGTGTGTGTGTCCTTATATTTCGTTTGGTAAATAAAAAACAAAGTTAACTGTGCAAGGGGGAAGGCAAATGAGCATTCGGGATGATAAGTCGATTTCTAAATGACTGCTGAAGGGCCTAGGGATGCTGTCTGTTCTGCACGAATGGTTAAGGTCAGAACGCAGTCAGTTGAGCAAGTAAAACACATCTCTGTGCAGTGGTGTTACGCTGTATGTATCTGTGTGTGTGTGTCTGTTTACATCTGTTTGTATCTGCGCGACTATCAGAATCAATAGACGCAGAGAATGAAGGACTATACTGTATATGTGACTACATTACACATGCTCCCTTTGAAAGCGTTATTGATCGCAACAGTCTCCGAACTCAATACAAGCATCTTACTTAGCTTCACCTCAGTACAGTGGCACAGTGGAGGAGTTCTGCGTGTAAAATATCCACTCTTCACAGTCACACACACAAGGAGAACATTACATGCAGAACGTTTTGGATGATGTATAATTGATGGGACTTATCCTCTGCCGACCAGTGGTGCCAACTTAGCACATTTCTTGCTAGATTTGGCAACTTCTAAGGCCTCCCTAGTGTTTGCTTTCCCCAAAATAAGTGATAAATGTAGTGACTTTTTGGGTAGTTTTCAGCTCTTTGCAAAATAAAGACAACACATGCTTCTAAGTAAGTATTTTGCTAAAGAGGAGCAAAAAATATAAGACTTCTTCTTTCTGCTCATCATTCATAATGTGGTCATTTTACTGACATGTAAAAGCACATACTGTTTGTCTGAGTCTCTTTTATTTTATGAATGAAATAAAATAAAATAACTGAACTGAGCTAATGTGTCTCTGACTACATTGACTGGTCAGTGATAGTTACAGCCCCTTTAGTCCTTCAGTCAAAGACAGATGTGAAGGAGCCCTGCAGTTCACTAGTACATACTACTTTGTTCTAAATTCACTATAGATATATATATATAGATATATATATATATATATACACACACATACATTTTAATTTTTTTTTTCTCAAAATGCAGATTTTTAAATATGTAAAAATATGTATGCTATGACATCAATGACACAACATAAATTAGCACATATCTACATCCAGCAGTATTTATCAAATACATAACCAGCCTGTCATTAGGCTGGACAATACAGCCAACAAACTTCATTGACATCAGTTGTGATTACCCCTTCCTCTCCATGGGTCTGCTCTGTAGAAGGACTTTCTGTAAATACTGACTTTCAGAGAGCGACTGTGCGAGTTAGTGAAAAACTACAGACATATTTATAACAACTACCCCTCTCAATTTTAATGTTAGTTAAACCTCCTCTGTCATCACCATGTTTGTCATTATTGACTTTGTTCTTCTTGAGAAACCTGACTCTTCTTTGTGGTATTGTGGCCAATATGGTAATTAAGAGCAGTGCCCTGTGGGGGACTGATGGAGAAACCCTCATACCAGCATACAGGACACATGGAAGTAGGAAGGCAGTGACATATAACAACGTTCGAAACGGACGGACCCATTTCCGTACATAAAGTGAGCATAAACGAGCCTTGATTGTGTTTTCCGTCTTGCAGATATTCGGTGTTGACTGGGTGTGGCTGTGGAGTGGGAGGGTCATCTGCCTCTACCTGCCTATGTGGGCTGGGCTTTTACAGAAGGAACTAAAACAACTATATTTTTATTTTGTTCAGACAAGGAATAGTTTTTAATTGTTACCTGCTCGAGAGTTTGGTCTTCTTCAGAAGTGTCATCCCATTTATTAGTTGGTCAGCTTAACGGACCAATCAGAGCCCGTCGAGCCGACCAGCTGATAAATGACACGTCAGCAACACGTCAGATGACACTTCTGAAGAAGACTGGAGTCTCAGTCGAAACTGTCAAGCAGGTAACATCTAAAAACTATACCTTGTCTGAACAAAAGAAAAATATAATAACAGTAACAGAAGACAAAATGACCGTCTTTAGTCCAACTGAAACACTTCCCTTCTTGTTTGTTTAACTCTCTCTCACGCTCAGGGTACAGTCACACTGCAGGCAAAAGTGGGCCCAAGCTGACTTCTTCCCCATATGTAACCACATCTGATAGTCTGAAGAGCACACAGCTCTTTTTTTTTTTTTTTTCTTCTCAATCAGATCCAGGTCACTTTTATATGTGGTCCTAAATCAGAAACATATCTGATGTTTTGAAATGCAATTTCAGTCTGAATGGTCATACTGCATTTCATGAGAGATGGAACCTGGCTATTTCCATATTTTCTTCGACAAACAGAGTGTGCCGCATGTATCACTTCAGGGCCACAAATTGTTCATACGCGAGTGTGATGGGAGATGCATTATAATGTGAATGCAAAAAAAAAAAAAAAAAAAAAGGATTCCAGGAAAAAAAAAAAAAATCTGACTTGAGCACCAAGACCTGCTGTGTGAATAACCTCAGACTGGCTTTCATCCACATTGTCATTTTTTGGTTTTGTTTGCACGGATCACCCCATATTTTCATTCATCCACACACTGCTAACATGACTGATTACTCTCCTACTTCCATATCCCATTATTTTATTTGATTTAAGTAAATGAATTACTTATGATGGGCATTTCAGTGTGTGGCCTCCCTTCTTTTTGAGCCAGTTGGTAACAAGTTGATATCAGCCACTGTCACAACACAAGTCAAATCATTCATTTTAGATGTTTATCTGATTTGTGGTTCCAAGTGAAAGGTGAAGAAACCAGGTTAAACTATCCTTTATTATATGATAAGGAAAAATATTTGCCAAACAGCAGAGGTGCACTGTCCCTTTAAAAAAATACAGAGTACTGGTTTTCTTCTTCTGCTTTGTGAATTAAGGAGACTACACACTACACTGGCATATACACTATATACTGCCATCCTGCGGCATGTGTGGTGCAGATAGAGTTTTTGGACTCCATGTAAACACTTAAATCATATAAACACTTCCCAAACAATCATTAAAGAATATAATACAGTGATAATTATAATAATTAATGGCCCCAGATTCATCTAGACGTGATTTCCATTGAGCACAGTCTCCACCCTCCACCGAGATCAAATCCTTGTTTCTTTATGTACCAAATACTTTGCCGGACTGCTTAATAATCAGGGATATGAGTTAAGTGTTTTTACCAACAGGATGAGTATTGGCACAGACAGTTTCTCCTGAATATCTTAGTGTTGAGATGCACCAGACTGGGCTAAATTGGGCCAGTGTGTATTTGTGCATCTGTGTGTGTTTGTTGTTTGTGTTCAACCACTAATTGGGCTGAGTCTGAATGTGTGTTTTTTTTTTTTCTGTGTGCGCTGTTTGTGTGGGGCACAGAGGGCCAATGAGGGTGGTGTAGACAGTTTAATGCCTCCACTGAGGAAACCGGTTCAAGGACAGCCAGCTCACTCTCTTTATCACGCTTTCTCTGTCTCAGTCCTTGGCTTCCCTTACCTTTTTCACTTAGTTTTCTCTTCCTGTGGGATATTTAGCAATCCATTCACTCCACTCCATTAGGAGACTCCACCCTGCCACGCACACACAGACACACGCTCATGCACACATGTCCATACAGACTCCAATTAGTGGCTAAACCAGAGACTAAGAGCAATTAGAGGAGGCAGAAAATCCTCTAAGCTCTGCCGAATTTGGTCCATGTGTAGTGCAAGAGTGTGCATTTGGATCTGTGTTTATCCCTGTTTGTGCACTGGTCTGTGTCCACTCTAGTTAAATGTGTCTGCCTGGCAAGCAGTCAAGAGGCCGTGCAATTTTACCTGGCTGCAAGACACTGATGCCCAGCAGGTTGGAAGTGCGATTGGCTACTCTGCTCCAGCTGTTGTCGTAGTTCTTCCTCCATAGGACAGCCGTGCATTGGTATTTTCCCGCCTCGTGACGCCCTGCCCGTGTCACCGACAGACGAAAGTTTGTGTTGGAATGGGATCGGTCCACTGTGGTGCGTGTGCCCAGTCCGAGTAACTGCTCTCCCCACTGCAGCGTGCCCTCTCGTGTGAAGGTCACCAGGTCTTTGAACTCTCCCTGACCTTCGTCGTCGGTTTCTGAACTAGATGGCTTGAAGCGCCAAGTGACAGAGGTGGGCACACGGGGATTGTGACGAGGCTTTACCAAGCACAGGAGGTCAAAGGAGTCTCCAAATGTTAAGGATGGTGTCCTGGATGATGCCGATACCACAAAGGAGGACTCTGAATGATAGGAGAGAAGACGAAATGTTAAAATGATATATGCTCTATAGGTACAATATGAGCAGTGGTTGAAAGAAACTACAATTTCACATCCCTACATCTCCGTGGCAGATAATGTCAGCTTTGGCTACGCATTTCTTTTCAGACAAAGATGTTACACAATGACAAATATAATATGCTTATAAAATATGGCATCCTGTTAAACGTAAAACCTGGGGCTTTCAACTATTTGACGTCTCACAAAAAGGAATGAGTGGTCGGCCTTATATTTGAGACATCTGAGTCATTTACAGCTCGACCAAGAAGTGATTTTTCCTTCTTAAATTCTCACATCATTTCAATTCAAGGAAAACTGAAATTATCCAATATCTCAACAAAAATCAGAGATCAGAGCAAAAGCCCAACTTCTGATGATTGTTGTTTTCCCTCTTTTTTTCCTCTCTTTCCACTCCTATTAATCATGTAATAAGGCTTCAGAATTTCTGTCACTGGATATAAAGTAGTGGATATAAAGTAGATTAAACTGGCTCCACCTCCAGAATCTACAACAGTAGTATGCTGCTGTGAAACAAACACTGTATATGACCCAAATGCAGAGATATACAAGTCAGAGAAATCAAATCAGTAGATTTAATACTTTCAGTACATTTATTTCTTAATACTATGTTTTTACTTTAATGAGACTTTTCAGGTAGAACTCTGACTTGTATTGGAATACATTTTTAAGTAAAAGATCCTAATGTTTTTTTCCTGTTTTATTTGAATGCTTCAAATACACTGTATAGCATTTGATCAAGAACATTACCTGATTGCACATAAAATATTATAGTAAATAAATAGCAAATGGAAGAGTAATGGTCTGGATAAGTGACAGAGAAACAAATCCCCCTGTTATGGACGGCATTTACTGAAAGTGCACTGGGCCCATTTGATATACCGTCGCTCTGTAATCTCCATTACAGTTCTCCTCCAGCTGAATGGCCAAAAACCAAGCATCCTACAACAACTATTTGGCTTAACATGTGCATATATCTACATTCATATGTATGTACTGCCTCTTGATTGTGAATGAGCATGAGTTCTTCTACGTGACTATGTGTGAGTGCACCTCAAAATTAATGGTGAAGCAACAAAGAAAACCCAAGGGAGAGATTTCCTCTAAGCGCCGATGTTCGATCTACACCCAACAGCTTGCCAAGTCTAAACTATCCTCATTAAGCTAAAAATGTTCACCCAACTGCATACATTATTGCCAAGATACACCTACACTAGGAAGCGTGGAAGACAAGAAAGAGAGACTAGACAGAGTAGATTAAGAAAAATCCCTTTTCTCCATGGCCCTAATAATAACCTTTCCCTGCTGCATCTATTTTGGGGCATTTCAGTGAATGTGAATGATTGAGTATGAGACAGACATATTAAAACAACAAAGGGGCAGGTGGAATGGGGACGCTCTTGATGAAGTCTGATTTTTGCTACATCTGGTAATTCATTTCCTTGAGACGTTGCAGATTCCGCCGTTCAGTTCTTGTCAACATTCCTGTCACTTTCTCTGCGTCCCTCACCCTCTCTCTGGCTCTGACAGCCGTCATCCCCTGTGTCCTTCAGGGTGTGTAATCAATGGCTTTCTGTCCAGACTTGGCTGCTGGTAGGACAGCCGCCTGGAGCCATAATTCTCTAATAGACAATAACTCTCCCTTCTTACTCTATCTCTCATCTCCCTGTGCCCCTCTCCCATCCTTCTATCCATCCATCCATCCATTTGCCTCACTGTCTACAGCGTCTGAGACAAAAACAGATGATTTCACGCAAATCCATTTTCCCATATAACTCTGTCTTTGTGTTTCAGTGAATAAATAATAAATGAATGCATTTGTTTCATGCACAATAGAAAAAAGTTATACAATGGTATGTGTATGTGTTTGTGTACACTCTATAGGCTTCTGACTAATACACAGTTGCCACCCCAGGCCCCTAAAGGGCCCTTTAAGCCAAGAAAAGAAAACTTTTTATGGTGCACCTTTATCTCCACCATAGCAACAACAACAAAAAAAAGGTTCCCAAAGGACATTTCACTCGTTCCTCTCCAGGTTTTGTCAGCAGGCCGATGTGGTCCATTAAGGTGGAAAGCCATCATGTACCAAACTAAGACAATGCGTTTACATACAGCATCTTGAGCTTTAGAATGGTTCAGAAAAAGGACAGGCCAATGTAAATAAACAATCCATGGGCAGCCAAACTGAGAAGCCAACTATAGCGATGAGTTTTCTTTTATTTATAACAGTACAAGAACTAAAGAAGTGCGCCAAAAATAGTGGGAAGAAGTTGAAATGGGGAAAAAAAAACAACAACAACGACATTGGCTCTATCGGCATGTCAGGTTTAGGTCCAATAAAGAGGCATTTGGAAGTTAAAGTGAGAAAACCAAGGACCAAAACAAATCTGAGGGTAAAACACACACAATGACCGTCACACAACAGTGCACATTTAGAAAAATCCTCTGATCAACGAGCATAGAGGAGAAGAAGAGGAACTGGTCGAGGAGTGTAACTTTGGAAAGACAAGCAGCTTCTGCCGTCTTTTCCCTTATTTGCATAATGCGTCCCTTGTTCCTTAAACTAATGTTTCTGTTGTTGCCCAAACTTAACAAATGGCCACTTAAAAACTGACATCTCCTCTCTGCAGCATTGCTGTGTGCTGCTGCAGGGAGTTAATCCTTTGGCTCTGTGTGTATGTGTGCGTTTTTTAGCCCAGTGCTCCTGGCCTGCCAGCTCCTCGTTGCTCCGCTCCAGTGGCTTCCTCAGCCTGTACCGAGGATGTTCAGCTTAACTCAGCACTGACAGAGAAGACCCACAGACTGTGAAACACATTGCCGCTGCATTTCCATTCTAATAATTCTGACTAATCCATATGTGTGTGTGTGTGCGCGTGTGTGCACATGTGTGTGATGGGTGTCATGAAAACACTGCTCTTGACGTCTGGCAGGTGGTGTGAATGTGTGTGAGAGTATGTTTCGTAATAGCTCCTTCCCTGCGGCTACACATAAATAATCTATGGCATATCATACCATGTAGACTGCATGTTCTGCCTGAGCCATTCATCAGTCTTTAACGAATCAAAAACCATATGTTCCTGTTTGATTTGGTGGACAATGTGTCTAGATATACCCACTACACCGGAACAATGTTTACATACAAGTTTGGAAATAGCCACAGTATTGCGGTCTGTCTAGGGATGGGCAGTTTGACAATGAGCAAGACATTTTAGAAGTTGATGAACTGTGACCACAGCAGCAAATGAAGGAGAGAGGTGGTCACTTTTCATTTAGTCAAATCCATGGTACCATTTGTGGTAGTACAGAATGCAGGTTTTAATATGCTAATGCGATGTGACACGCAAAGCTGCAAATATCTTTTCCCTGCAGAGTGCCGACAGAAGATTACTGGACTAATATCTGATTGTGAGAATCTGAAAAGTGCTCACTAGGATACCGTTTTCAAATATATTTTTTAAAGAAGAGCACTTCTTTGATCTTATTACTACATGATGGTTCGCTATTTGTAATCTTTGTCCAATAAATCTGGGGAATAATCATTAATTTAATAGGTTTTAATTACACAGATAGAGAAATTCATTAGTTGTTTCAAGCTTATCCAGATTCTACAGAGCATCAAAACTGACAAGCAACACTGCAGGTAAAATCACTGGGATTGTGTCACGGCCTTTTGACCTGATAAAGCACCCCCACCTCTGCTCTGGAGGCATCTCCTCTGACCTCGTAATAGAAAATAAAAACACCCAGATTTACCAGTGAACATGAAAGCAGCATCAAAAGACGGTGTAAAACTGTAGCATGAAAGAAAAAAAAATCTCCGGTCAACAAGAAAAAGTTCAGCTGAGGTTAAAATATTTAGTTTATGTATCTGTGATATGTAATCAATTCTCCATATAAGCCTGGATCAATCTTCTGTATGGAGCGATCTCTGCTCTCATAACTTCGATATAATAAATGCTTAGAGTGTAATGCATCCAGGCACTGGTGAGTGTTTCGTGTCTTTCACCTTTTCACAGAAAAATAACATTAAACTAAGTTCTAATAACATACCAACAGTTTTGACGGTGATTGCCTTGGTAGCCGATTTCTCTCCGATCTTCTCCCAATGTGGCTCAAGTTCGCTACCTTTCTGTAGCCACTCGGTTGCTGTACACAAGTACTGTCCTTCATCCCCAGGCAAGGAGTTGTACAGGGACAGGGAGAATGCATCACCACGAGCCTTCTCCACACGAACGTCGCCATAGCTGGAACGCTCTCTGTAGGTGGGGCTGTGCCATACAGTGCCGTCCCGATCCACAGAAGCCACCTCCTGAGGACTCCCAGTTGCCTCCTTATCTACCCACTGCCAGACCACAGACAGGGGGCCTGTAGTGGAGTGGACTGAGCAGGTCAGCTGGATCACATCACCCTCTAAGACCTCTGAGGAGTTACTGGACAATAGCACTGTGATGTTGCTCTCTGGGAGGAAAAGACAAGGGAAAGAGACACAGAGGTGAGCATGAGAAGAAGACAATCAATATTACAACAGGTGAGAGGAAGTACTCAAAATTCATTCTCATACCAGACACAAGAATCACACTTTCTATGTCAAAGCATTCAGAGTACAAAAGGCCGGAGGCAAAAAAAACAAATTGCTGAGTCTATTCCTCGGAGTATAACACAATCCTCTGCAACTGCTATGCATGTGTATGTAAGCGTGCATGTAAGAGGATGATAGTGTGGTTTTGTAACTGGCATGGGGCACATCAGAGTAAAAGCCAGTGAAGAAGCCATAGTGGGTTTGTGTGTGGGTTCAGATTCTTTCTCTCAACTCTGTGGAGCTTGTTGACCGAGTCCTCACGGGCACAGGGAAGACGGCTCAGATCACACTCCTCAGCTGCACTTCAGAGGAAGAGGAGGATAAAAGACTTTACTGGCTCTTCTGCTCTGATTTTCTGCTTTATCTTGACTCTCATCACGTCAATGTCCATCAAGCATCATGGAGCTGTGGTTGACCCTAAAGCACCGTTGGCCTGCAGGGAACAACCCCTCTGTCTCTAGGGGAGTATGGCTAAAGGGTTCTTCTTTTTCTCCCCCACTGGCCAAGCTTGACTGCCCTTCTCTCAGTTCACTCGCCCTGCTAACAAGCATGAGTTCTCTGTGAATAGGGAATAAAGTCGCTTCTTGCTTCTATCACACTCAAATGAACAAAGGGGAAACCCTTCATCCTTTTCCTGTCTGTTTTTACATTTTTACTGTCTCATCATTTTTTCCAGTGGCTAAGAACATAGTTTCGTATTCTATCAATTTCAGGAATTTAGAGGACTGATTATACACTGATTTTACGCATGTGTCCTTTTCACCTAAAATGTCTAAGTTTGCATTCCTCTTTCTTACCCATTTCTACAAGGTGAATATCATATTATATATAATCCTTTCCTGTGTATATTGAAACATATAAGCACTTTTTTCATCCTTTCATAGAATACCCAAGCCCTCTTCTTTCCTACCCTTGCTTGTGTCCTCTCTGTCTGTATGATGGAGATTCGGGGAGCAAGTAAACTCTCTCTCCTTTTCCCATCGCAGAGGTAAACTCATCCATCAACACTGGTTTGTCAGGAGTGTTTACGTCTGCTTTTCCTCTGCTGTCACCTTTGTCTGCCTCTGACTCATCAACTTTAACCCCTGTCACACCATATTACTTTTTCCTCACCCAATTCCCCAATTAAAATGATGAAGCACATCTCGAAATTTGCTGTGTGCAGGTGAGGGAAAGCAGGCATGTGTAAGGACATTTCTGGAAGAAATACGTGCTTCCTGACCCCCACTGCTGTGTTTCATGGAAGCTCCGATCCACTAACCATGGCTATTATCCTGTGTAAACCCCATAAACATCCTTTATAGGCCATTAGGGTCTTTGTTTAAAAAAACAAAACCTCCTATACAGAAGGTTCCCTGGGGACTGCTGCAGGCTTAGGGCCATTGTTTTGGGCTGATTTAGCAAGGGGTGCAGTGCGGTCAGGATAAGGTAGCATTTGCTGCTTGAGAGCAGATATTACCCTGCAGTTATTACACTTTATTATGCTGGCAGCAGCTGGCTACGCACACACCATTCCGGTCCCAAGAGATACGCGATGTACAGAGGAGCGGTAAGGTTGAAGCAAATGATCTGACCTGGTAGAGGAGTGATTACCTGCTGCAACCAAGAACGATAAAGTCTCAGTGACCGGAAGAAAAGCCCAACTGTAAATCAATCAGATGAAAACCTGAAGCAACCCCACCAGGCAGCCCTGCTTAAACCAGCTGAAGGGGTTTGCCCCAGCAGAACACATTAATTTTTGCCTCGGGAGTCACTTAGAGGGCCCTGGAGAGCTAGACGCCTTTCTCTGCTTCTTTTCTTTCTCCATGCTTTCATTTCATGGCTGTTAGCTCAGGCTTCTTGAGTCTGGACTCTTCTGCTCTCCATTATCCCTCTATAGTGTACCCCCCTCCTCCCTCCCCAGCTAAGCCAAGGAAATGGCTAGGACCATAATGCTGCATTACCAATCCTTAGCAATCCACTCAAACAGAAAATACATCAGGAATAAGAGCGGCATTGTAATTTGTCCTCTTACTCACAGCTAACAATAGAGGCTGTGTGGCTATCTGTTGTAGGCAATCTTCGAAAGAGAGCAGAAGAGAATGAAAAGTGTGTGTGTGAGAGGAGAGAAGAGGAGCCCAGTACAGGACTACACACTGCCTGTACAAAGATAACACTGTTATTATGAAAAGCTCATCATTCTTAGTAAAACTGACAACTAAGGACACCATAACTAAGCCAGTGGCTGTGCAGACAGATTACTACTCACTGAGCGGCTGGACTGTGATTTGAACATTGCGGGACCTCTTGCTGCGGTCAATGAAATCTCCGGTGGGTGTCTTCTCTCGCTCCGTGACACGGCAGATGTACTTCCCCGCATCTTCAGGGCGTAGGTGCTGCAGCTTAAGCAGGTGAACGTTGGCGCTCTCTTTGCGCACAGTCATGTGGCCTGCAGCCTCACGGGCAATGTAATCGGGGCCTAGAACAGGCACGGCACTGGGGCCCACCACGGCCACCGGTGAGCTGCTGAAGACCCACGACACCGAGAAGAATCGCTCAGGCACATTCTGGGCCTCAATGGTGCAGCGAAGCTCCAGCGGCTCACCGGCCGTGAAGGACCGTCGCTCTGTGCTCACCTGTATGCTGAAGTCCCGATCTGAGTGAAAGAGATGTGATGAGAAAGGAAAACAGAAGCAGAAATAAGAAAAATAGATAAATATATGTGAAATCCTGAATGTTTACATCCCTTTATGAAAGCTTTTTAAGTTATATGCAAGGCACAGTACATTAATTCTAGTAAACAAACAAGCAAAAGGGAAAGATATCTGAGGAAGATCTTTTCAGGAACATACCCATACGAATCCAGTTATTCCTGTCAGAAAGTAGACTTATTTCTAAATGTGGGGTACAATTAAAATTCTTAACACTTCTACGTTTTCTGCACATCCACAGTCTGAGATGCTGAATCTGAACGCTAAAGCAGGGAAAGAAAGGGAGAGATGGAGGATTAAGAGGGTTGGTGGTAGAGACGTGTTTGTAGGTGGTTAGGGATGGGTGAGAGGGGACTAATACACCGTTAACAACTGTGAAAAAGGTGAGACAGAGAGAAAAGAAAAGAGAGAAGGTTGAGGTCACATAGTGCAGCGCTCCAGTAAAATGCTGATCTTTCACAGAGCCCTGCTCTCTACCCCCTTGGTTTCACCTCTGCAATAAAAAACACATCTAATTAAAATTCTCTTCAGCAGTCTGAAAGAGTCATGTGCTTTCTCCTCCTGCTAGGTCTAAGACAGAACAGACAGAGTAAACACTGCTCGTGCTACCGCTTTCGCAATTACGCTTGTTGTCTGTGCGTGTGTTGTTTTGTTTGTATGTGTGCGTGCATGCCTGCATGCTCAGTTTTATTTGCTGTATTAATTTCCAGATGATGAGCACGGTATGTATCAGAGACGGCTGCTTTGCTTCACAGTGAGGTGGTAGCCCCAAGCTGTAATTACAAAGACTTTAAACAGACTTCCTGAGAAACACACTCATGTGGAAAAGTTCAAAGCCTGCTGTTGGTATAGAGATCATTATGCAGTGAAAATTTGATGGAAGGAGGGGTATTGTGTACATATACACACAAATATGAACGCACATACAGTATTCTGTATACAAAATAACGGCATATACACTTATGCTACATATGTAGATGTCAAAAGGCAACTGTCTATTTTTTCAGACTACAAATGTAGTCATAGTGTGTTGTACAGTATTACTGATCTTGAAAACCTGAGAATTAATCAAACAAGTGGAGCAAACATTTCGAGGTTCCTCATTGGAAAAACTGCCGTCTTTCAACATTTTGCGACATGCAATAACTTTTAGTTTTGGGTTATTGTTTTTTGTTTTTGGCATTCAATTACACTAAACAACAAATTGATCAAACTTTCAAAAATAATCACCAGATTAACCAACAGTAAAATAATCCCCACTTGCAGCCCTGAAAATATGTATTTATGAACAAGACTGCATAGGCGTGAGGAGAACAGCCCACAGATGCTAAAACAAAGAAAAGATTGCTGCTCCTACAACAAGGCAGTAGGATTATAACAGAAAAGACAATGCATTATGGCATTTAACAAAATGTGTAGGAAGAGGAGCAGAGTCAAAAGAGCCTTGACCTGCTTTGAGGAGAATTGGTCACCACTCAGCAAGGAGCTTCATTAAGACTGTATTTACTGGAAGAACTGAGCTGAGAGGATACATAAACATGGGATGAAGACGGTCTCACAGGTCCAGCATGTGTAAGTGTTTAGAGGCAATTAGAAAAAGCTAAGTGGTAAGCGGAAAGAGCAGAGTGAGGAAGAGGGGGATGGAGAAAATGATGCAGGGAGGAGACATGAAAATGAAAGGTGATGTGAGAGCAGGGAACAAGGGAGAACGGGAGAGAGGAAAGAAAGAAAAGAGAGGTGGTAAAAACAGAGAGTGGAAGGTACATTAGAATTCTGTCTATGGCTCCTTTCTCTAAGGCCGGCTGTGGGTGATTAGCGAGTGATGGGGCTGTCTCCAGAACCACTCCATCTTTTATAATAGGAGGCTAATGGAGAAGCTGCTCACTCTCCTTTCCTGATTTTCTCTCATTCTCTCTTGCATCCTTTCAAATATTCATATAGACAGGTGCAACATCAAATACACATTATGTTTAGCCAAAAGGTATGAAAGTCTTGCACTCAATAATCAGTAATATGTCAGTGCACAAAAAGAAAACAAAACTCATTCATGCACATACTCAAGTTGGAGAACTCACACCCATAGCCAACCAGCAGCACAACTGCTGTATTCTCTTTGTCATGCAACAACACTTCCATCCATTATAGATTACAGGGAAGTCAGAGAGTGACGAAGGGTGCAGCAAGTGGAGCTCTTTGTGCCTTTTGTCTCCTCCCTAAAGTAGCAGGAACTCATCTGACAAACCTGCTTTACATCTGAGTTCCCATTTGGCTTCTCATCTACCCAGCACTATCTGGGGCACCATCAAGTTGTATTGGTCCAGAGTGAATCTGATTCTTAATGGAGAAAGAATACGATTCTACTTTGAAGTGATTTACTGGCATGAGACACTCGCCACTGCGTGCTGCTTTGGTAATTGAGCTAATGTCAAAGCAGTTTATCACCCATCTCCGTGGCCCTTTCTTGGAAGCAAACAAGAGATTTTTTTTTTATGGCAAATACAGCTCAGTCTGTCTGGGAGGGGTGTGATGGGGTCGAGTCAGCTGGGAGGTTATGTACTTGTGAAAGGGAGTCTGTGCAAGGCTATTAAACAGTCTTTGTTTGTGGCCCATCAAGCCTAGACACTGACAGTTTATTAGATCATTATCATATAGAGCTATTCCTCCATCTTCCATCCCAACATACTCTTTGTCTCTTCCACATACTCTATCATGCACTCCTGGTTTCTTACTTGACCCCACGTCTTCCTGCCACCCCTGCTTCCTCTCCATTATACAGTACGCTTCCTTAAGGGCTAAAATTAAACTGCTATGGTTTGTCTCACTAATGCACTCAACCACGACTAGAATGGTATAACTACTGGAAAAGGGGGTGTCACCTCAGCAGTGAGTGAAGGATCCATTTAAGTCATTTAGTCTCTCGGCCACTCGTTGCCAGGGGAGATGGCTCTGTACATGTGGAAGCCATAAGACTCCTGTGACAAACACCCACTCTGTTTATAGCTGGGGAAATTATTCTTGGATCTGCTTGTAATATTACTCATCCAACAGACACAAATACAAAAGTGGGGGGGTCTTTGGAGGTTTAGTTAAGCCGTTTTTAGCGAACTAATGAGCTTAGTGCAAGATACTGATCAGTAATCAGAGAAAGCCGGCCCACATGTGTGTCTCAGTCTGTCATAAGGACAAGGGGGGCATAAGAGGAGACTCATGCTCCTCCTACCATAAACTCAAAGTGTCTGTACCTTCTCCCACCCTGTACTCACCAGTGGGCTGAATTCGTAGTTGAGTTTTATCACTCTGCTTGCGGGTCATGGCAAACCAGTTGCCATCTGGGTCCTGAATCCACTCAGTGGCTTGGCAGTACAGCAGGCCCTGGTCCACCGGCTGCAGTTTATGAATAGTCAGCCTATATGCTGTAGCACTGGTTTTGTCCAGTCTAAGGTCCCCTGCGGCCATCCTCTGCCTGTATGGTCCACCGGAGCGCAGCACAAAGTCCCTCGACAAGGTGACCAGCTCCTGAGGTGGGGCCGTGGCGTCCTCTGGGGACCGCAGATACCACCCTACTGACAAATGAGTGTGCTGCATTGTGGTCCGAGATACCTCACAGGTAAGCTGCAGCGTGTCGCCCTCCACCTTGGACAGTGTTTGCGCTGGAGCCATTACTGTCAATGAGTCGGCAATGACTGCAAAACAACAAGAAAAGAAAAACAAGGCAGAAGTTTAATATTAGAAATTAAAAGCAAAATAACTGAAATACATGACTTGATACCTGAAGTTGATACTGTGCCCTTATGTATACTCTATATGTATATAAAGCTTATTTTCTCTTATTTAACTTTTCTTAAATTTTCAATTATATCTTCTTATTCATAATTTAGTAGAGCCAACATCTACTGGCAAAGAATTCCTTGCATGTGTTCACGTACTTGCCGAATAAAGATGATTCTGATGAACCTCATCACCTCTGAAACATACTGCCAACAGGGCTGAGGGTGTCACAATCTGTCAACAGTTTCAGCATCGGTAATGTGCATGCATAATTTATTATTTACTTGCTAAATAAATTGAATTATTATTTTCTTTGCTTCTTCATTGCAGTGTGCTGTATTGTTAATACACCATGTATCGGAGTCTTAACCAACAGATGCTATTTACATCTACAAATAAAGTTCAGTACTGTTTACTCCAGAGCGACCTATGATAAAACACACTCCGTTTACATCTACTATTCTGTAACTCTGACTTCCACCCCACTGAAAAAATGTGCCAATACAACCAGGCTTTTCTTCTGAGGGTGCTGCCCTCTATTTGCTATTTCATACATGATTTTCATATGTCCTTGATAGCATGTTTCCCATCTCACACAATCCGATGCCTCAAGAGACTCTTCAGGTATTTCTATAACACCAGATGGTTACTGTCAATATAAGAGCATCACTCTGCGGTCTACAGTTATTTAAAAATATTTCCTGATCTGACATACTAAATATACAAACATCAAGTTAAAACCACTGTAATGAATTCATGGCAGTATCTGCAATTCAAACAAGAACAGAGGATGGACTTCAAACCAGATGGTTGAGAACACAGGAGTAAAGAGAAGGGGACAGTCAAGAACAACAATACAATGTAGACATCAAAATGTGATAATTTCACAGAGCAGACTGAAAACACTCCACACCACTACAAAAATAAACTCCCATTGCTTTTAAAAGGAGCCTGTATTAGCCAAAAGAAGTATTTTTGGATAGTTAGAGCAACATTTTGTGTGAGTAGGAGAAGGAGAGCAGTGAAAGAGACACTGACAGACTGTACTGGACCTAAGATGGTGAAGCTGAATGTATTAATCATAGTCAGGCAGAAAGGTCAAAAGGTCACTGTGAAAAAAACAAGTATTTCCAGTGTGCTCTCAAGAGTGAACTTTCGCAACTGTGTACGTGTGTCTGTGTGGTTATTGGCTGCCATCCTGTTTGCTCCATCTCATTTATAAAACGCACCATCTCACTGACTGAAGGTGCCTACAGACTGTGAAATTTCAGCAATATTATGAGTTTATTCGGCTACACTGTGGAATGTGGACCTAATAAACTTAGGTGCAACATCAACTTTAAAATATGTAAAGTGTATGATAATAACTCGAGCTGAATCGGAGGCTACGACACAAGTTAATATACAAAAATAAAATGTCATGAGCATGTATTACCCTTGCAATAGTGTTATTTACTTAGAAGAAGAGAATGTGGATCTGGTTGTGGGAAGAGAAAATAGTGACTTAGGATACCAATTTTAGGCGACATGGTGGTGCAGTGGTTAGGACTCGTGCCTCACAACAAGAAGGACCTGGGTTCGATTCCCGGGCGATCCTTGGGACCTTTCTGTGTGGAGTTTGCAT
>JAQQZY010000015.1:23450908-23469444 GCA_030068375.1 Ostorhinchus rueppellii
TGTGTGTGAAATCACTCTAGCTCTTGTTCTTATTTGACTATGAACTAATTTTGGATTAACATGATTACTATTTGTCAATACATTGATGAGCTGCAGTGTTTCCTTTAATTGCCTTGATTGTAGATCACGTCAACACACTGGACTTGAATGCTTTAACATAACTAAAGCAATGGTGTCAATGAGACTCACATTTCACATACTCTTCAAGTAAATGTAGACTAAACCTGAACATATTGATGTGGACAGATGTTTAAGTACTGGGGGGCGGCTATGGTTCAGGTGGTAGAGCAGGTCGTCCAACATCCGAAGGGTTAGCTGTTCAAATCCCGTTCTCTCCAAGTCAGTCCGCTGTGTCCTTGGGCAAGACACTTCACCCTCCTTGCCTCCTGTGTTACTCACATTGGTATATGAATGCGTATGAATGTCCGGTGGTGGTTGGAGGGGCCGTAGGCGCAAAGTGGCTGCCACGCTTCAGTCAGTTTACAGTTTGCAGCTGTGGCTACAAATGTAGTTTACCACCACCAGAGGGAGAATGTGAGAGTGAATGAATAATATAAAGCGCTTTGGGTGACTTGAAAAGCGCTATAAAAATCTAATCCATTATTATTACTGTTATAAATGGAGTAAAATGAACTCATTAGCCTAGCCTGTGCCAATGACAGTAATGCTACAAACACGTAGGCTAGTGCGAAGCCTATGTGTAATGATGTCTGTGCAATATATTTGACCATTTAAAACAAATGTCAGCTGAAAAACAACATAATCATTTTAGACACTTAGATGCTAAAATGTAACATATTACATTTCAATTCAAGCCTGGCTGCTCTGACTTTGATCCAAGTCAACAGTTCATGTTACAAATTAACTGGTGGAGCTCTTCTTTAGCAACAAGTACTCACTTACACACTTACTCCATCTTCTCAGGGCTACACAACAATAGTAGCTGCCAAGAAGTGCAAGGGTTACTTTGAAAGAATGGCAAATGCATTCATCGACACAGAGCGCTGTATTCATTTTTGACAAATAACCATAAATATATGTGGTGTAGCATTCAACAAATCTGGTGATGGGTGCCTTTGTGTGGTTATGACTCATGGCTGACTGATGTGTGAGCATTGCTGAATCCATCAACATATCTTTCGAGTGGGACTGGTATTGTATTTAAAACCTACACACTTACAACTGTGTGTGTAATGAACATTTGTGGTAACAGTATGTGTTCTCACAGTTGGGTGAACTATACGTTGGTGTAGTGTGTGTGTGTGTGTGCACGCTTAGGCACTCACTGGTGAGGTTGGTGCGTGCGCTGTATGATCCCAGGTATCGACCATCCGTGTTGGGTGTGTAACACTCAAACAGACCCTGGTCCTTGGCCTGCACTTTGGTGATGTGGAGCATAGCTGAGTCACGGCTCAGCCTCTCCACATAGATCTCTTTACTATTCACCCTCTGGGCGTACACGGCGTAGGCATAGTTTGGCTGAGCAGTGCTCACGATGCGGATCTCCCTGTCCGGTGCTGATGCCAGGTACATGGACCACTCGAAGTCCTGTTCCACCCCCTCTTTGTAGCCCGTCACATTACACCAGATGGTCACGTGGGAGCCCTCGGTGCGTACCAGCGGTCCACTCTGCACTGTTACCACTCTCTGAGCCACAGCAACACCGGCTACAAACAGAGACAGAGCCAGAGAGATGGAGAAAACACAAAGAAGGAGAGAGAGCGGAGGTGAGGGCAGGGAAAGAGAAAGAGAGAACACGGGTTACAAAACTGCAGATTAAAAATTTAGCATTGGTAGAGTTTAAGCTCTGCGTGTCTCTCAGGAAATGTAAAAAAAGTGTGACATGTGCATCTGAGCATTCCTGAGAGCGTTTACCGAGGCTGAGGTGCGCACGTACCCACTCACACAAATGCACAGCTTCAAAACACCACTCAAACCACTTGATACATTCCCAGTAATTCTTTTGAACAGCTGTCATCCAATCACTCTCAACACTGTTACACGCACTCGCATGTTAACCCTCACCACAAGGACGGCTCTGCAGCTGCATTACACGGAGGTGAGAGGAGGCCTTCTGGGAGATGAGGGGAGAGGTCAGTATAAGCTGGTAAAACACAAGTCAGCAGGGCATGTTAAGTGGGTCAAGTTTAACCGAGTACAGGTGTTCGTGAAATCGATCATAAACACTATTTTGACACATCCATTCTTTAGTCCTTGTACTGATTCCAAACAAGTCTAAAATATTATACAATGAATGATGGAGATAAAAATGAAATCAATGACTACTAAAGCATGCAAAGTTTGAATTTACAAACATTAAATGCCACATCTGTCAATATAATCACATAAACTCACCCTGCTATGTGAGGTACACAGCGCTACGAACAACAGAAAACGATTAAAATGTTGATTTAAGTTCATTTTATAGGTTCGATGTGTAATCTTATGTGGCATTTATCAGTTGGAAAAAGTAGGAGAACCAACTGAATAATTATTGCCTTACCCATTCCTATGGTGAAACACAAAAACTCATCTCTAAAGCCAGTGTCTGACGTGTCCATTGTGGACTTTATGGGATTAAGACGATAAAAACTCCATTCCATACTCAAACATTGTAAGACATAATAATGTACACTAATGCTGGATGCTGCTTGTTAAAACAGAAAAAGGAAAAGACCCATTTTGAGCTGTTTTACAAATATAGCACTGCACATTGTGTAAGTCCTCATTCTATGGTAAAGAACACACAATAATTATCCTATATTTCCACTGATTGAAGAATAGTTATTAAATTATTTTCTTGTATTTCTAAAAATGGGTTTCTCTAAATCACCCAGTCCTATTCAACTACTAATATACTCTAATTACCCTACAGTGAATTTGAGTGTAAGATGCATAACAGTTTTTTATTTTAATAGAGCTAACAGAGCACCATTTGCAGTTCCAGGCTACCACTACCAAAATTAACTTCAGAAAACCCCGACTTATCCCTGACTTTTAATTTTTAATTTTCGCAAAACTTACACATTACATCAAAAATGAACTTACTGTGATTATCAAAGCAAACAGAGAGCGGTACATTAGACTAATACTGAGGCTGCATTGTAGTTTATAATTATGTAAATGGCATACAGTATGTGACTATGGCCTCGACCCTTTGTATAGACACACACACACACACACACACACACAAGATATGCACACGCACTATTTGCCATTGAGGGAACAACTACAAACATCCTTCTCATTGGGGCCGGAGACAACAGAGCACTTACACATACCCCAAATTCAGACAGAGCGACAAGTACGCTGTTTCCTGTCTGCACAAGCAACTGGGGATTGCAGCTGTGTTTGTGTGTATGTGTGTGAGAGTAAGTCTGTTAGAGTCTGTGTGTGAGCACAATACTTGGCATTAATAATTCACTAGAACAGCTTTTTAACTTCAACATCCTCTTTCCTCTCATAGTAACTTTCTATCACACTTCCACTACACCCTCCCATCCGTCTTTTACTGTTATTGTTGCTCTATGTATTCATGCCATATAAATGTGGCCGTGCATAAGCGTGCACAATAAGCAGAACCTGCAAAATGAGTCAAACTATTGCAATAAAAAGGTATCTATTTGAATACAGATACACAGATTGAACTTAGGGAGTTGGCAAATTGAGGACTAGCCAAATTTAGGTGCATATATATACTTGGGCTGCTTGATTATGGAAAAAAACAAAAACAAAAAAACCCAAAACAACAATATCACAATTATTTTGGTCAATATTGGAAAAAACGATTATTCAAACGATTCATTTTGAGTGTCATAATGCATTTATTCAGCATTTCTCCCTCTCTCAAAAAACACTTTGTTATTGATTCTTTATGCAAAACATTCAAATTGAAAATAAATTGTGGCTACAAATATGTACTTTACAGCTGTTTTGCAATAGAATGGGATGCATTGCACATGCGTGTCAGAAATTGTGTAAAGAAAAATGGAAAATGAATTGTTTCAACTCGATTATATGAGTTTTGAGATAGTTTGACAACAAAATCGAAATCATGATCAAAATTCGATTAATTACACAGCCCTAATATGTACAGTATATAGCAAAAAACGCCAGTATAAACTTGGTGCGCATCTATTGCATGGAATAGGGTTTAAATAGAGTTAAATTTAGTTTACTGAACAGATGACAAATTGAGTATTTACAAAATGGTCCAGCTGAAAAACAACTTGTAATGCTGCACATGTCGGCCTAATCTTTAAGAGTATTTACACCACATTGAACATTGCAGGCTGTCCTTCCCGTACTTAACGTTGGGACCCAGAACAGGATACAAATCTGTTTATATTGGATTGCCAATTGGCCGAGTAAAATACATGACAATAATTTAATGAGTGAAATCGTGTCCCAATTCAAATAAAAGAAGAGTTTTATCTGGAAGACATTCAGAAAAATGACAGAAGAGGACAAAAATTATCTAAAGGACATAAAAGGAAAACTTTTTTGTAAAAAAAGACACAACAAGATGAAAACAACTTGGAAAAGCAAGTCAAAATGTTTATAATATGGCAATTGATGACTTGTAACTTTGGGTCTGTGATAGACAATTTTTTTTTTTTTTTCAAATCTGGTCCAAAGGAATCTCCTCATTCCTGTGAGCAGAGCTCTTACAAAGTTACTTTTATAATTTCAGGGAGATACAGTTTATATAAATAAACTACATTTCCGTATCTAATTTCATACTTATGATTGGAAAGGGACTAAGTTTTTTTTATTGTGTGAATTTCAAGTTTCCTCCCACTCAAGAACTGATCAAATATTTACCATACCAGATTTTCCTCACTTGGATCTGATTCCAGTCACAGTAGGTGAAATACCAAAGAGGAAACTGATTAAATTAAGGCTATGGTGTAATTTTTCTTCTACTGTGGTGACGTTAATGATATCAGAAGCTTGTATGACTGGAAGACAGAATGAGATCAGAACGGGGAGAAAGTAAAAACTGACTGATAGAAAATCCACAGTGAAGAGTACAAAGTAAAAGTGGCTCGACATGTTCAGGATGTATCAGGTAGGAGAGGCAGGCATCGGCTCTGACTCAGTCCTAGGTTGACTGTTTTTTTTTTCTTACTGTGATGTCAGTGTTCTTAATCTGGCGGCACCCGGTCTACCCACATCCTGCTCAGATCAGCTCAGTGCTATACTGCTGCATCACTACTTCTCATGTTGCAGCTACACATCTAAAAGATGCTCATACCCCCCCCCAAAAAAAATAAGAAAATAAAAAAAAAAGACCTTTCCTCTGCTCGCCTGTCTCCTGTCATCTACCAGAAACCAGCTGCCTCCTTACTTCTGATTACTCTCACTCCCTTTCCTCCATGTTTCACCCATCATCAATCCTTCCCTTACTCCTGCCCCTCCAGCCTCCCTCTCCCTTTCTCTGTATATTCCTGTCTCTTCTCCATGCCTCGTGGTTCTGTGTCTTTTCAGGCAGGATTTAAGCAGCTCTGTGAAACTTCAAAGTGCCCATCGTTCCGCAGGCTGTTTAGAAAGGCTCACAATGACATACCAAACCCTGCAGACCTTCAACTGATCGCTCAATTCCACCATCTTTCCACAATAATCCCCTGCCCGGAACCTCCCCTTCTTCTTCACCTCTGGCTGGGCTGGCTCACTCACTCACCAAGTACCCATATTTGCTCAACACAGTTTCAGATTTTCCATGATTAAAGCTCATCTCTTTCCCTGCATAACAAAGATGTCTTGGTACCCCTCTTCCCCTCCCACCTTCTTTCTGGCTTTCCTTTCCACTGTCACATCTCACATCTTTGCTGCCAGTTTGCTACTTCCCACACAGCTTGTTGAATGGACACAGGACAAATGCATCCCATGTCAGACGACAGTCAACGACCACACACCCACTCACCAACTGACCTTGCTGTTTAAGGTTTGGAGCATACAGAGCAATGGCAAAAGATGATTCTGAACACACACGCACACGCACACATAGAGAAAGCTGCAAAGAGGATTATGCTAAGTGGAAGGGGGGTTAAATACTAATCCAATCATTTGTGGCCAGTGCCTTATTCTCAGTGGAAACAGCAGCAAGGCCACTAGCATCCATGCCTACTCACATCATCACTCTTCAGCTGCACATGATAATTATACACCTAGAAAGGTGTATAATAAAAACACTGCAGGGTGTTAAGTAATGCAGAGGACATTCACTGTGATGCTAATGTGGAAACTAGGGCTGTCCATCATCTCACTTTGTTTCCATTCCTGATTATACACACACACAGGAATATGCATGTACACGAAAACAGATTAAACCAAGGTATGACATGGCCGCTGCTGTGGGTCTACACAAAAACTACAACATGAACATCATTCCAGAACTAATGCTAGTGACTGAAGGGGGAAAGGCAGCGTCTCCATCTCTCTTCTATCCTCTACCAACATTTCATCAGAGTTAATTAGTTAATATTAAAATTACTTTATCAAACTCCTTTGTTTCAGCTTCTCAGCAGTGAGGGTTTGTGGTGTTTCTTTCTTTTATGGAAGTGTTTGCTCAGTAAAGAATACAGTTAAGGCATTTGTGGTTAATGAAGAACATCATTAGCAGATGTCGCAGGATTTTGCCTTGTTTTGATTCATCACAGCGAAGAAAATTTTCTAAATAAGAAAATGGCAATGTTATGTTTTAAACATGTGAAATTTGGTGTCATTCTTGGTGAATAAATGCAATGCTGAATGCATGTACTCAGCCTCTCTGGCAGCATTATGTGTATGCGTGCAGTGATCACCCCATTAAGTCAGAGGAGACACATACACACAGAGAGATATCTGAATTAAAGATGAGCATCATCTGGAGATCTTTCACTTACATGCCAAATAACAAAAAGAAACAACAAAAAAGAAGTGTTTAATGTCAGGCTCATCAGCTGTGTATTCAGAGGTGGCCAATAAATATTGCATTTACCATAGAAATGATGATGCACCACCCACTTCCTCCTGGTACGACATCAGTCACATTCAGTGTCTGAAGAAAAAAATACAGTGACATTGTTTTTTATTCCAGGATTATATTTAGTACTCGTAAAGTAGTATTAGTACTGGTACTAACAGCCAAATTTTATGGTATCCTCCACCACTCAAACCTCTCAGCCCAAACTTTCTGCAGAAATTGTAGAGAGGGGGAACTAAAGTAACTCCAACTACTCAAATGTGAATTAATTATGCACATGGATGAAAAAAATGGACCCAGTCAATGTCCCATCTCCCTAAGGGAGGTTCAGACACATCCCACAGATGTGAAATCTTGTGAAGCTACTCAGACAGCGAGGTAGCAATGAGGGAAGGGAAAAAATAGAAGGAAGAAAAAAAAGAAAAAGAGGAGAAAGGAAGAGGAAGGAAGCTAAGGGAAAAAGACGCGTGCCTCCAGGGTGGTGGAGACCACTAAAATGCACAGAACTAAGTGAATATTCAAGTCTACCACCGACTTATATGCTCACATACATGTGTGACAGAGTGAAATAAATGCTGGAGAAAGATGAAGAACACTCTGCACGCTTCCAAGCCCTGGTTAACCATTCTCCAAAATCGCTCTGCGTCTTTACCCTCTAGGCCCCCAAAAGCGTTTGGCCCCTTTAACATCATTACCAGAGAGAGCAAGAGAGCGAGAGAGACACAGAGATTCTGAGATGAGGGGAAACTGCAGGGAGAAAGATGAAAGCTGCAGAAAGAGAAGACGTTTTTAAGGGCAACATTAAGATTTAGAGGGGGTTTTGCCTTGGTACAATTCAAACTGTGCATTTCTTGGAATGTTGCAAAATAAACTTGAAACTGCTTCGTTATATAGTGGCCTGTAAAATTCTAATTGCCTGTTCTTTTAATGCGGCTCATCTACTTTATCATAAACGACCACAAGTGACTTTGAGCCTGTTTTGATCTTAGTGTCATTGATTAATGTTCAACTCTGATAAACAGTAAAGGGTTACTCATTGTACACGGCACAAACCCTGAATGAATATCTTCACCACTTTTTCTCCACAGGCTCTCTCATATTTTTGGCTTTTTGATTGATAGGCTTAAAGCAGCGTCAAGTATTACAACCCTTATCCCCTCACTGTCTTTCAGTAACGTCCTTGTCCTTCCCGCAGTGATAATTATCATGTGCCTGAGAATGTAAATCAGTGAAGCAAGGCTGTCATTAAGAACCTCTGACCCTTTGCCAGCTACACCAAGTAAAAGCTAGATTATTTTTCCCGTGTCCAAAGGAAAACATTGTTTCTGCTGGAGATCTGTCAGTTGGGAAACAGGTGAGAATCTCTGTGTGTGCGTGTTCAATGTGTAGAAATACAGCGAGGAACAGAGACTGTGTATGCAACCTTTGTTTGAGGCCAGTAAGTCGGGCCAGGAGGCCAGTCTAACAGCTGACGAACAGTTACAACAACTGCTCATTACACCCACGCAGGTCTAATCAGAGGAGGAACATGAGTGCGGAAGTGTTTCGAATGACGGACAATGAAGTAGATTACAAATATTGTACACAACTTCACTGTAACTCTAATCAGGTAAACCATTTTTGTTTTCCAGTGTCAACCCGGATTGGATGTTTGACTGAAAGCAGAGAACATAGCCAGAGGCTGAAGCAAAAAGAGAACAAGAGAAAAAACAAAACCCTTATATGTACAGAGTATATCACAAATGTGTTCTAGATCTATACAAAACCCACAATTCAAGCACCACAGCGGTGTCTTTCACTGGGACACAGCTGTTGGGATTTTTTTGGGGCAAATCCAAGTCAGGTCTTAAGTCTACAAAGCCCTCTGCGGGTCAAGTAAAAGGTCTAGAGAATGACCCTAGATGCCAATGCTTAGCTTTCATGGGTAAGATAATTGTATTTTTACAAACATGTGATTAAGACCTTTCACTGGAAATTCCTAATGATTAAATATTTAAAGTGTGCACACATTCAAGCCCTAAAATGTTTTAAAAAGTGTATTGTCCTGGGATTGTGCCATGTTAAACCTTCAGACTCGAATTATCTTTGTGTCGAGTTAGATCATTGTAAAGAGCCATGGTTCACAGTCGTCAGGCTCCATTTTTGTGATTCAGGTGTACACCTTTGAAGTTGAAGCCCTGTTTTGACTCACACCTTGTTCTTGGCCCTCTCTGTGCTAACTAATCCTAATTTATGGACCCCCTGGGCTATTGCAGTCATAACCCCACCAGTGCTTTTGCTCATTATCAGCTGCTGAGTCCTGGACAATAATGGAGGGTTTCGAGCCTGATTCATACTTGTGAGTAACTGTACGCTGTAGGTGTCTGTGGCCACGCATCCACACATGTAACAATACGTAGGGGCTTCTCAAACGGAGCAAAAAATACGATTGGCCAATGTGAGCTGATTCATATTTTCCTTCTATCTGCTTCCAGTGCCAGTTCTATTTGTTGATAGTGTCAACAACATAGAGCAGATCATAATCTATCCTTCTCTGCTGAACAGCTGCCTCTTCATCCTCCCTCCTACATCCTCAGCTGCTTTCGCTTCCTGTCGGTTCACAATGGAAAGTAGCTTTGAATTTTATTGTTTCATCTTGAACGGTCGTTTGAAATGGATAATCAGCACCCGGTGACTTCCTCTGAACCGTTAAAATACCCATTTTATTTACATTTTTCCATATACTTTTAATCTAAAGTTTCTATCACAGATGCCAGACAAACTCAATTCTTGTTTTTTTTTTAACCAAATCAAAGCCACTGTTTATCAGATGTTGTGTCTCTTATCACTCTATCCCACATCATCATATGTCTATAAACATGATTACTATAGATCTTTTTCAAAAGCACAATACTTAGATGTACGGCAACAGTTTTCAGGAAGAGCTTGTGCAGAGATAATTCATTTACTGGTGCACTGGTACATATGGTACAGATACAGCAAGTCTTCACAAATAAACATGGTTATGCCCTAAGAATTGTGTGTTCCTTTCTAACGTGATTATGGATAAATAGTTTAAAGAGAATGATATATAACAAATAACTGCTACTGAGTAATGGCGTCTCTTGTTGCGTGCTTTTGCCTTAATATAAAAAACTAAATATAACGTTGTGTCATATAGTTTGCATTGAGTAGTAGATGACGCATGGTTAACACTTACAGCGAGACAGATGGCAATGACTAGTCTGGACTGCAATAACCACAACATGAGGATGGACTGTGTGAAAGCCACATGGAATTGTTTGTTCATCCTTTCATCGTGCCATCAACTGTGTATTTTGTTAAATGTAGTGGAGGAGACAAAGAAAAGGTTCATTCATATTAGTCCGCACACACACACACACAAAAAAAACAAAACACACACACACTCGCAGTACATTAAGAGCCATCCTTCCCCCTCACCAAATCCATTAACTCTTTATGGACACCTGCTACCCCACTAACCTCATCCTCCCAACCCCCCAACCCTCTAACACCACCCAGACTCACACATCCCCCACACCTACATGACAAAGCAGTGTGGGCTCCACTCCCCCCACACAGTTTCACATCTCCACAGATAAGGAGACTTTAAATATCTTGTCCCAAACTACTGAACATTCAGCATTAATTGTTGCAAAAGAATGAGCAGCCACAAAAATACACAGCCATCTTCAGTCATTATCCATCTTACGTTTGTGCACAATTAAGCCTGACAGCTGTATCTACTTTATGTACAGTGGTTAGTTGTTGTGTGACTGGCAGCTTGCTTGCTATCAGTTCCAACGTTTGTGCATTAAGCTGTAGATTGGAAAGGAAACTAATTAACTATTAATTAGTCGACTTCAAACAGACTTTTTTTTTTGCCATTGTCAGTCATTTTGCCTTTCAGGCAGAAAAAGACATGTGCGCTTGTAAATTCATGCATTTATGCATAAGCAATTAGATGCACAAACACACACATGCATCTTCTTGGTTTTAAGAGTATAGTAAAAAGGAGCGTATTAACACAACATAATGGAAAAGAGAAAGAGGAGCGCTGTATTATCACAGATGAGTATTTCTAAAGGCGTGGAAAAAAAAAATTAACCTCCATGGCATTTATTCATTTGCACATCCCCATCTTTGATTTTGCACATTGAACAAGGCATGTTCCATTGAATGTAGATGAGCAGCGTGCAGGTGGAGAGCAGTCACCATAGCTACAGCGCCATCAAAGTGGGATCTGCACAGCTGGACAACACAGCAAGGAGGACAAGAGTGTGTCTACGGCGAAGAACAGCAGCTTATACGGGGTGCTTTTGTGTTTGTGTTGGAGGAGTCAAGTGGAAGCTTCCAGTCAGTTTCATTCCCAGTGCAAAACACCCAAGGGGGAGGAGCAGACCAAATCTCAAGGGAAAGGGGCCGAGTTGGCCCAAGTTGATGAAGGCTCTTGTAAATAGTCCTAGGTAGATCTGGATATTAACACAGAATCTCTTGGAGGCAGTGGAGATGAAAATATCTGGTTTGGATCACACTTGAGGGCAGTTTGTAATTAGTGTTGTTTGAAGAGGAGGTGGGCTGGCCAGAGTGTTGTTTCGAAACGAGTGGGGGAGGAAGGTCAGGGGCTATTCAGTGGAGGAGGAGAAGGGGGGAGGGCGGGTGAAGGAGGAGGCAACTAGAGTATCGTTTAGCTGGAGAGGCAGAGATATATTGAGATGAGTTCTAAAGAACACTTCAGCAGTTAACCGAAACTCAACGGCTAAAGGGCTGTTGTTGGATTGTTATCACAAAACAAGAGATACAATCTCCGGTTTGAGGCGATGTGCAAACATAGGCGCATGGCCCTGGCTAAAAGTTGTGATGTAGGGAAACCTGACAGTTAACCAGAGGTGCTGCTGTGAGTCGACATCAGACACAAAGCAGATGCTGCCTCTGCGCTGGCTCAGACTCCAGCCACTTTCCTGATTCGCTATGACAGGCAGGAAGTCTCCCTCAAGAACTTTTGTTTCACTTCACACCACAGGTATTCATCTTTCCATGTAAACTGCAGGTAAAATCCTGCTCAGATCTGGGTCGCAGGGGAGGATCATCCTTTATATAGCTATAGTTAGTGTACTTTACTGTGAAATGTTTTGGGAATCCTACATCATCTGGTCTGAAAGCTCTAGAAAAAGCCTCTATCCCTTTACTTTTATTGTGAAGACACTGAGATTGTGGGAACTTCTGAGCTCTGTACTAGTATTACGGAGGGGGCTGTAAAACTGCAGTGGTACTTGGGTGTGAGTTCTGAGTGGACTGTGAAGTATGTCTTACAGCCTAATTACTTGCCCTGTGGGTAGCAGACAGTGGTAACCAGTTTTTGACGTGTTTTTTGCCAAGACCACAAAGCACAAAAACATGTCCGTGCTAGCATGGTCACACTCCAGTCATCCAGTCCTATCGATCCGTAACTAATAAGACACCTTAGGACACTGCAAAAGCAGAACATCGACCTACATTTTGTTCTGACCTACAGTTTAACAATATGCATCCCAGCTGAAGAAATATCCATAAGAAAGTACCGCACAGCTGGGAAATGACAACACAGCTGGTAGTCCTGTTTTTATTTTATGTTCAGTTTATGTTGGATGAGGCTATGTTGTTATGATGTGAAAAAAAAAAACAATGGCACAAAAGGCACCGTGTCACTGGTATACACAAAGATGTGAAGTCTCGTGCTTATGATGCAAACAAGTAAGCGAGAAACTACAGAAGCAGGCACAGAACATAACAAGAGCAAACGCCACCGCAATCAGACAGCTGTACAAGCCCATATTTTTTCAGTAGCGGAGAAGAGGATGCTCCGTTTCAGGTGGCAACATACACTAAGCGTACACAAAATAATGAGTAACAAAAAAACTTGGGACAGTCACCTGCACAACCATCAAATTTTTCCACTGCTTATTTGTACTCACTTTGTGTCTCTCGTGTATTAGCATTTGTTCAGTAGTTTTCCATAAAAGGTGTTAGACAGATGCATACAGCGACGTGACTGTCAAAATATTTGCAAAAGACTGACCAGTCTGTGAGTTAAAAATACTTACAGCTGGTGTGACAGCATGTCCAGGATCCTCAAAGGCTCTAAAGCATTTAGATGAAAAAATACTCTCACATATAAAAGGTTTGTGAATTAAATCATTAACAAATTTCCAAGTTGTGACACTATTTTCTATTTCGACACCTGGCCGGCTTCCATGATTTTGAAATAAGGGCACAACTCTGAAAATGAGTTTACACTATTTTTATATCATTGATGAAACAATATTTTTAGCCCATATAAAAAGGAGCTTGGAAACATCTTCAGACAACAGTTAAGAGTTTTCAAGTGTCCATCTGGGTTTTCCAAACACTGCAGATTAATTACCTTCTAGAGAAAATGACAGCTAACTCTGTGACTGGAATACTAATAAACAAGAAAACCACTGAGATAATAGAAGTCCAGCCAGACAGTGAGTTATGGTACTGGAGCTCACCGTCTAGACACCAGTCTTTCTTGTGTCAGCTGAGATTTACCCACACATGGAAAGCATTCTGTGTGTGTTAACAGCTGATTCAGGATGACCAGCAGCACCACGACACACAACTTGACCACACAAGTTAGAATCCCACTCATTTCAGAATAAGGACTTCAGCTGTCCTTCCTGTGTGAGACACAGAAGAGGCTGGGGATAGGATTAGGGAGTGCCGGCGCAAGCTTTGAATCCTGACAAAGTTTGACATACTTTGCATGGACCGCAACAATCCTCTGCCAATGAATAAAATATTGCAACAAATATGAATTCAGTTTTTCCTAATGCAGCCTTTTCACCACTTCAACCTTTGCTGAATGCTAAAACGGATGCACCCAATTAGTTTTTTCTGTTGGTTGCATCATAATATCAACAATTTAGGCTGCAATGGGTGAAATGGAAACCTCAAGTTAGATTGGCGAGTCACTTGAATGTGAAAGATTTTTAATTTCTTAGAATTATAAACTTGCTACAGACAAAGAAATACTCGCATTTTAATTAGATTTGCAGAAACAGAAATGAGACCGTTTAAAGTCTAACCACTTTAATTCATCATGTCGCAACTTCAGCAGATCAACTTACACAATCAAATGTACAATCAAGTGGCTATGAATGCCATCCTCCAAACAACACATCGAACTGTATGCCTGAAATGGAAATGAGCTCTTAAGTAGCCTCGTGTTGTTTGATTGGACAAATTACACAGGGCTTCCTTTATACTCTGTCTGCTGATAAGCAAAGTTTGATGGTGTTTCAACAGCTACTTAAAACTTTCCCTTTTAAAATCAGTATCACTATAATAAGCAACGATAACTGCTCTTGTTTCTGACTTCAAAGAACGGATGAAAAAATTGCATCAAAATTCTCCCTGAAAAGGTAAGTATGACAAAGAAAACAAGAAAACATCTAATGTACACCTGTACATACAAGAAGCAGAAAAGAAACATAGCACGTCTTTATGAAGATACACAAAAAAAACGATGTAATGTTCGTCGTTTCTTTTTTCTCCTGAACAAAATCCTACATTCACCGCCTCGTGTCTTTCATGGCCAGCACATATGAAGAATCATCCGTGTGTTTCCTCCACCCACATCACTCCTCCACAATCTTCTGCAAATTCATTCATAACAGTTCAGACGTTGCATAAATTGGGTGAAAGCAGCACCTGTCTAACTGAGCTGGCAGAGCTAATAATGATATAAATAAAATATCACAACACGGCAAATACGTGAAAAACTGCAGGTGGCAGGAATGTGCATCTTGCCAAACATAAGCTTCAAGATTTGCATCTGGACAATGTGAGGCTGTTCTGAGACCAGATGATAAACAGGACCAGTGGCAGCTCGTGTCAGCCTGAGCCGCTGCAAGCTACTCTGTCAGCCCAGTAAATGGAACGCACTCAGGCATTTCACAGTTAAACCAGCCAGTCTCTCACATATTACACTGTCAGTTTAGTTATATAAACTGGGACATCTTGGGTACTTTTGGTTGGCTCCCCTTTCAACAAGCACACTCCCAAAAAAAGCAGACTGTGTTATACCACACCAAAAGCATGACATCTTTCTCGCTCTCTGTGGGGGAAAGGGAAGACATCATGTTTGTGAAGCTAATAAACATTTGTTCCTCCAGGCAACCCTCTTTTTGCTCTATATCATACACTCCGGTGCTGCAAATAAGCGCTTGCACACTCTCAGACTCACACCTGGTTGCACACTCAGCAGCATAAATAACCTCAGTGTAAGTTTACTTGCCAAAAAATTGTGTAAGTGGCACCTGTGGGTTTAACGGTGACTGATATAGACAATCTAACACAGCTGCCACCTACCTTTATTTTACTCTTTACCCTTCAAAGTCGACATTCGGAGGTCTAAGTCGCAAAACCTGACATCTTATCATATAGTTACAGACACAAGCACATCTTACTAATGCACCGAGAGGAGAAGATCAGTCAATTGGGCAAAAACGCAATACCATTTTAGCACAAATATGCGTTCTGCAAGGTAAGGCTTTTGCTGGTGTACTACTAAATCTGTGATGCTCATTTGTTCGCTATTGTGCTCATTACATCGTCGCAGAACACCTGAAATACTCACACAACCAGCTCAAACTGTTTCCCACTTAACTGGAAGATTCGTCATTATTATGTAATCTGAAAGCCTTCATCTAGCCTACACAGTAGATCAGACCTGAGCATCAACGTGTGCAGTCTTAACCCATGCAGCACTGCCAGGAACAAAACACCAGAAGATTTAATTAGGGAGAATGGTTTCAAGCCCCCTTTATGAGTGAAAGTGACTTCTGAAAGGGGATGGGATTCAAGGCGCAGACTGGTAATCCTCTTGGCCCAAGTGGGGGCCTCCAGTGGGCCCACTTCCACTCCCACTCCTGCCCCCTCCCCTGTCCCTCCGGTGCTCACAGGCCTCCCATCCAGGAACAGAAAAGCCATCTGGTGTTTGTTTGGGACAGTTCACAAGCAGGATGTACTGTTTGTAGCCTGTGTGTGTGTCAGCGATCATGCCTTTGTACACCTTTGCATGTGTCACTGGGTGTCACTGCATTTACACGCCTGAACTTGCATTTGTTGTAAAATCCGGTAAACTGCAGGTAAGTCACAAATGTGTTAGAACTGAACACAGTGGGCTGGGCTGGATGACTTCATATTTTGGTGTGTGATGCATGATCCAGGTGTGTCAGTGATGAGTAAGTGCACATATGCCTTTGTAGATGGGTGTGTTAGTGATAGACACTAGTAGGTTCAGGCCTTAATAAACACAGGAGGTCAGACAGTATAGGGTTAATCTGTGACTGAGGTCCAAATATCACATTAACCTACTTCACCACACACACTCACACACACATCTGTTCACGGGCATCTGTTATTATTGCAGTGATTATCGATGTAGCCCACTTCCACCTGACTCATCGTGACTAGTAGTTCCTCCACAACTAACCCGTTCACATCCACGTCTCATACAGGTGTGTTCTTTACTGTGGAACACCAGACACGGATGCACCTCATCAATCTTTCAGACAGGGGGAACCCACGGCTCAAATGAAGGCTGAAAGCTTCTTGAGACTACTTACCAAGCAGCGCACAGACGAGCAGGAGCGCACCGGTTGCCATTGTGTGTCGCCCCTCAGATCCACTTCCAATATTCCCTTATGGATGAGAAGGGGGTGTCTGCTGGGTCTTTACAGTGTGGTTCACCACTGATCCTGATAAGGGATGAAGAGGGGGGGAGAGAAAAAGCTCTACGGATCCCAGGTTGCCTTGGAAGTCAAATGTCCGACGCGCCCCTTTGGTGTCCTGCTCAAAAAAGATTAAAAAAAAAATCCTCGGGTGTCTCTTCCCCTCGCGTTCACCCTCACCTATCTGCTTTTATCACTGACGACGTGGTGTGCGTATGCCAGGCGCCTAGGCGACCCAACCCACTCCCCGTTTACTACGCATCCGAGACTGCGGAGGCGATTGACTCTCCAGCCTCCTCCTCAGTGGAGTCTGCCGTTGGGATGGGTTGCGCGTAACGAGGACGGATACCTGATTGAACAGGGACTTACGCTGTGCAGGACCGGAAAATCTTATGATGCGGTCTCAGGCTGGAATAAGTCCTTTCCGGTCTCCCTTCCTTACACTGTGGGAGCAAATCGCAGTCCAAGCAGGCTCCGTCTTCCTCCTCGGCAAATCCCGGAGACTATAATCAATCTCTCACTATCGCTCCGCAGAAAAGCCCAATGGGCGGGCGCTCCAGATAAAGCAGACAGGGCTTTGTGCTCTGACACAATAAATCACATTAATCAATGAATAGTCAACTGCCTAAAACTGCAGGCTTAGGTGTTCCTATTGTCCTACTGTTACACCTGAGCGTGCGTCTCCGCTCCAGATTTGCGCCACATAAAGAGTTTACCTGTGGAAACCCACTCAGTTCATCAAATCCACCTCCACTCCTCAATTATAATCAGTCTCAGAAATTGTTGTGATCCGATCCGAGACACAAACAACCCAACGCGTCTTCTTTTCCAAGGTTAATTCCTTGCTTCCTGCTTGGTCAAAGGACTTTGTTTGCCCGGCAGTTTGCAAACTTAACAGCGTGTTGCCTGACCCCTCCCCTTTACAACACCACGCCCCAGCCGCGTGGGACACTGTCCCCAGTGGGAGAGGCCGGGAAGCATTTCTGAATCTAATTTCTAGGCCACCATGTTTGCACTTTGAATAGGTTTAACGAAGTGAAGGGTAATTATGGCGCAAAGGCTACCAATTTTCTCTCTCTCTCTCTTTTTTTTTTAAAAGTTGGATCACCTTTTAACCCTTTACCCCAGGGGTGTTACACTCATTTTAATTCAGGGGCCGTTAAACCACATTTGATCTGAAGTGGGCCAGACCAGTGAAATAATATCATTATAATAATATATAAATAATGTCAACTCCAAACTTTCTTCTATGTTTTAGAGTGAAAAAGTTAAATTTTGCCATAAAAATGTTTACATCTTCCAACTATCCTTTAAAACAATGTAAATAACTTGAACAAACTGAAATTTCTTAAGAAAACTAAGTGCTATTTTAACAATGTTATGTCTCAGTTTATCATTTATACATATAAATTACAACTTACAGATCATAGTGGATCTACAAATATATAGAAGATTGAAAAATAGGCAGAATATTAGTAAACTTGCATTTCAGACATTTCAAAATGCTCATATTTGTTCATGTTATTCGCATTTTTGTGAAATGATAGCATTGGTCTACAGGTAAAATACTTCCAGAATAAAAGTAGTTCAACTTTACCAAATCTGAGTCATTAATAAAGAAAAATTCAGTCCAAAGTCCTAGTTGGTTGTAGTTTCTAAGATACTGAGGCCAAAATGTGAAATTCTAAGAATTAATGAGAGAATGGGTTTATTTCAAAGGACAGTTTGTCTCAGAGTCACCAGATCTACCTCTAGACAGTGTCTCCACATTACAATACATTCACTTTTCTGGTTCTTTCTAGTGGAACATTTATAAAACCATTGTATAAATG
>JAQQZY010000015.1:23478150-23508465 GCA_030068375.1 Ostorhinchus rueppellii
TTGTACACCCCAGTGTGTGACAAGGAGAACTGTGTACCTTCACTTAACATCTGAGTTTATTGTATTTACCATCAAACTTCCAGTAAACTCATTTAAACTTTACTCTCGTCTCTGGTCTCGCTCCTGGGTTTTACTTTGTACCTTTACAACACCTTAGTCACGACTTGCTGGAAAACAGGGGTTTCACTAATAAGCCCAGTCAAAAGACTTTGTTATGTAAAGGTTTATTGAAGTTTACAGTTTTATTTTACCAACGAGCCAGCATTCAACCCCTCTGCTCCTCTAGATCTGCCTGTTTGTCAGATGGTCACTTGTGGCTTCAAATAGCCAACATGGCAACAGTCAAACTACAAACTTCTGTTGTGGAGAAATTATGACAACTCAGTCTGTTGCTCATCAGGGATCATTTCTGCCCGTTGTTTATTACAGATGATATTTTATACACATGGGTTCACACATCATTAACCACATCATCAGATATTTGATACTTGATACCATAAAAGGGAAGAACTAGCCTGGCAAGCCACACTATACATGAGCTGTATGGTCTGGAATTGGACCACTGACAGAGCTGAAGCCTGTGGGTGGATTCAACTGTTGTCATTCAAACTGTTCCTTCACATAATAGGCCAGTTCTATGACCAATCAGAGCTACCGACAGTGTGACGTATTCAGAGATACAAGCGGAGCCAGCTGGTATATTAGACTTTTATCATAGCCGGTCGGCAAAACAGTCACACATCCTTCTTTAAAATGAATGACTTGAGTGCTTCTTTCTGCTCAACTTTCAAAGAAAAGTCCAAATCTATGTCTTCAAAAATGAACGACAAAAGCCGATTCAAACAAGCGTAGTTCATTAGCCACATCCATCCCATCTCCGTTGCTCTCTATGGTTGTTCTGCTATCTCGCCCCTGCATAGCCCTGTCGTCATCGTGCAAAGCCCGCCCCAACGACTCGCTACACTGACAGAGTGTTTTGATTGGTCCGACATACTTTGTGTTGGACTGATGATTGATCTCCTACTGTGTGATGCTAGGCCACAAGCTCGGCAAGAATATTTTCTGTCGCTATGTGGTCTAGATTTCCAGGCTAGGGAAAAACCAGACTTGACCAACAACCTATCCTAATAAGAACTACCTGCCTAACTGCTACGTGACCAGAGCCCCTGCTAAACTGGATGCAAAAGCTCTTGCTGAATCTTGACAGGTCAGATTGTTCTTTCCTGGACAATGTTGTTTACATTGACTTTCCAGCAAAGATCAGAAATAACCCAATAGTTATTAACCCTTAATTTCCAACACTCCACAGTGGACCCACGCAGTTTTCAAATACAGTCTGGTGTGCAAAGTCAGGATGCATCTGATTGTTTTGATTGTTGATTCCAGACAGCAATTAATTATCACAGATGTTATTATTTTTTTTATATCCCCTCTGAAAAAGTAACTGACCAAAGTCTCCTGTTCAATTTTCTAACCTAAAAACAGAGCAAGGCAGGGAGGCAGAAGTCTAGTTTGCATTCACAGCACTTTAAAAATAACACGCTAAAAGGTGTTTATGAAAGTCTTGCACAGTGACACCAGAAATATAACCAGTACACCTAGAAATTTGACATCTTGACTGTCAATTTTACTGTGGCAGCAGCGAATGTGGTGCAATTACAAGCTGTTGTATTTGTGAAGGGATTTCTGTCACCAAAACGTCTCAGGTTAATCTTAAATCTGTTATTCTGTTATTCCCCTGTCAGTTCAACATGCAAATAACCATAAACATGGGTTTAGGGACAACATGTATTATCAGACTGAGCTTAACCACCTTGCTCCTGACCGGCTGTAAACACAGCTGTGACACTCCTCAACTTTTTGTAAAAGGATGATAATGATGTGTTCTTACTACCACTGGGATTACTGTATGCTTATATTATGGGATTACTTTAACATCTTGAAAGTTGCATTGTGGGGTCAAGCTCTATTCCTATAAACTGTTATTTCTTTGCTTCTCAGGAACAAAATCGAAGGCTCTTTATGAAAAAAAATTAACAGCATAATTAACTCAGGAACAGCCATGATTGGAAATTCAGTCGAATCACTGTATGTTGTTGATTAACCACAAAACAGAGCAGGAATTAGATCCCACACCATGTTGAGTAAATAGGTCTGGTTTAATTCTGTGGTGTTGCAAAACACTGTAACGGGTTAATGACAGCAGTCTAATGGGAAAATGGGTCAAACGCCATAAATATTATTCTGTGTTGACATGGGGTTGTGTGCATCAAAGTGATACTGTATTAAAGGATGCTTTTCAACTGCCTGTAGGAAAATTAAAAAGCAATTATTTAGCATCAAATCTAGCACATAATTGGTGGGTATAAAAAGGAAACTGACTTCCGTCTATCGTGCTTGTAGGTCACTGTATTGTGTTTTTTCTTGGTTTTCATTTTCAGCATCATCAGGAGACTGGAGTCTTTTCCTGCATTCAGTGCAGCATCAAAACATGATCCTTGTATAACAAATATGCAGAAACCCTCATCTAGAAACTAATCTTTATCTCAATAGACAAGGCTGGGGTCTTAAATTGTACATTTTTGTGTAAATGAGTATGTTTCATTGAATCTTTTGGTTCTTACAAAACAGACATGCACCGAGAAACTAAATATAGCACCCTGACAAAGCTGTAGATGTTTTTGTTGTTTTCATGCTGCGTTAACCACCTACTCTTACTATATGTATATGATAGAAGTATCAATCCTTTCATTTGACTCTTAGTAAGAAAGTATGTTGGTACTTCACACAATGTACAACTATTCCCTTTATCACTAAGCCACTGCACACTGAAAATATGCATACATGTGTACAAAGACTATTTTCTGTTTGTGTCACTGTCATAGCACGGGGGAAACTGTAACATCATCGCTGACGGTGAAATCTGAGACAGGACTAGTGAGTGTGTCACAGTCTCCAGGACACAAGTATTAAATCCTGTTAAAGGTGACATTGAGGTACTGACGTTACTGCCAGACAATAAGCCACAAAATAAATTTGGTGCACAGCAAGTGGCTCCGATAAGGTCCTATAAATATAATGTAAAGCCTGCTGCCATTGCAGCACCATCCCATTCTGCTTTTCACCTGTGATAAGTGGGTGCGGTGTAGTTAAGTACACAATGACAAGTTTATATCATCAACAAGCTCAACCAAACTGAATTTAATTTAAAGAGACTGTAGGCAGAAGTTGGTGGGAAAATGCCAGAAGTGAAAATCAGCATCCTCTGCCTAGATCTTTATCATAAGCATAGACTGTATATAAAGATGGATGACAAAATGCTGCTTTACAGTATATTGCTATGGAAAAGTACGTAAAGTCAAAATGTCACAGGCAGGTGAACGGCCAAGTCTTTTCTGTGATGAAGCAGAGAGTGTGCCGTAAAGGTCAAAGAAGTCAACTCTAAAATGATGCCATTGTGGGTGTGTAGTATTGCACGAGGTTTCAAAAAGGCCCATTGAACTTAACCCTTTCCCTCCCTTTGTGCTTGTAAAAACTCCTCAGTGGCTCCAGTGTAGTTAAAACATAATGACAACAAACAAAAGGATGGAGGGTCTCTATCTATCTATCTATCTATCTATCTATCTATCTATCTATCTATCTATCTATCTATCTATCTATCTATCTATCTAATCATGCCGTGGTTCTTCATTAAGTCAGAGGGGAGTTGAAAGTTTGCAGATAAAGAATTCTAAGCAGGTTGTGTGTTGTTTGGCAGAGGTAAAGCCCAGGGCTTCTCACAATGATTGGGTCAGTCCGATCTTATCTCTTTTGCCTGCCAAGCACAAGAAACATGAGCCGCCTGCCTACCTCAGGCTGAGTCATGCACTTCACTCTCTTAAACAAACACAGTTGCATATTCATCTGCGTGGACACAGTCAGAGACACACATGTAGACACAGATTTATACACACACACACACACACACACACGCACGCACACATTTGCTATGAAAAGCACTCCCTCTCATGCAAACACTGTACTCCCATGCAAAATAACTGAACTTCTCTAGAGTCTGCTCTCGTTCTTCTTTGCACTAGCATTCATTGGTTGCAGTCATGTATGATTTTATGTCCTTCAGCACTTATAAACAGAGGTATTAGGGAACTATTTCTTGGCTCCTGGAGAATGTCTTACAGGAATACCACTGTTCTTTAGAGGTAAAGAAACAGCAAAACTTCAACATGTCAAAGCACTCATGCAATTTGAAGACAGTGCTTTAGAGAAATAGCCAGCATGTATAGACCTGCAGAAGAACATGTTCATAAATACAGGCTCATACAAGCATGTGTATGGTGTGCACAATATCTGATCTTTCCCAAACAAACTTTGACACACTTGAAAAAAAAAATACTCTTATGCAATAGAGGGCCCTGCTGTGAATCATAACATACAACCCTTTGCAAGTCTTGACATTTTCATTTTACAGCAAGAAGCCAGAAATAATCCTTGTTGGATCATATTGATTTCTGGGTTTAATCTTTTGTACTGTTTGGATTCGATAATGAGGGTAAACTTTCATTAGCAAAAAAAGCGTTGGCATTTAAAATCAATAATATATTTGGAGTCAACAGTATTAAATCCTGTGATATTAACTAATGCACATTCTAGAGAAACATTCCTGTGGATATTAGTATAAAGACTTGCAAATGCCATAGGATGCTTAGGGAATTAATTAACAAGGTTGTTGTTGGCAGATTTGGCAGGGATTTTATGGCTGATGAGGAATTAGCTGAACGTGAGTCAAAATGTAATATGTAGTCTATCCCTGAGCTACAATATTTGTAATTTGTGATATATTTAGATATAGTCTAACTATACATGCAATCAATTCCCAAGATTGCAAAGACGTTATAATAGCCCAGTTTTTTTTTGTTTTTGTTTTTTTGTTTGCCTATGTGCTTTAATTTACTATGAACAACACACATGAAGCAAAGATAATTTTGCAGCCGAGCTATCTGGAGCCAGGAGTTATACTCTCACTCCCTCAGGACTCACTATCGCTGCTCTCTCAGTCCACATTCCTCAAATGAATGCTGGTTTAAATTTGAGAAAAGATGCTAAGAGAATTAGCTTTTTCCTCCTTCTGAACTAGGCAGGGCTGTTAGCAATGGGCTTTTAATTGATTTTGAAGTAGTAGCTGTTGGGATTGCCTCTCAACATTAAAACATGCTTGACACACAGAAATCAAACCAGCTTATTACCACATCAAAGGGACAACCACCCTCTTGCTATTTGTGTAGACTGAATTGGCAATTTTGATGACACACAGCATTTAAAAACATTCTGAAAAACGCTAATTTATGAACTTCCCCTTAGCACTGTTAGGGTATTCCTATTGAGGATGCTCAGTATAAGCAACAGCCATTACGATGGGGGGGGGGGGGGTATTATTCCTTCATGCTCATCAAATGCACAGATGTGTAAAAAAAAAAAAAAAAAAGAAAGAAAGAAAGAAAGAAAGACAGACAGAAAGAAAAGGCATTGACAAGCTGTGGCAGAATGTGGAGGAAAACCAAGCTGAATCTCCTCCAAAAAAAATGTGTTATTGAATTTGGTTGGTAAAGTATTGGATCCTCTGAGGTGTTTATCAGAGTGATATGTCGCTCACTGAACAGGTTCTCTGCTGCTCTGATATCAGACAGTTTCCTGCACAGCATGACGTTCAGCTCTGGGATAAAGAACCTGCTTACCAACAGAAATACCAATTACTGCACACTGCATCCTGGAGCCTAATGGGCCTGCTGTGGCAAAGAGGCACTCGGGATGAAAGACTCGTACGTTTTCTCAATGTAGAACCTGCATCTCAGCCCTCGCACTTTCTTTTACTGTAAAACCACGAGTGTGAGTACAGTTTTGAAGGACCTGATACTGACACTAAGCTATGATAAAGACCTGTTATTCTATATCTTGACTTGTTCGGCTTATTTATTGGTAAAATATTGCATGTGGACCATTAAAAGGACAGTCTGTTCTTTTAAATGGCCATTTAACGGAACACAAACTCGCTTAAGCTTTATTCCTTGCACACTTTCACGCAGAAAAGCATGACAAACATCCTACAGGGAACGGGCTTGTCTTCTGGTTAAAGTTTGCCAGGGGTAAGACTTTCATGTTAGCTGTGTCCGTAGCTGATTTGGCTATCTCCACGCTATGCAGATTTTTAAAAGCAAGAAAATGTTTGTGTTACAAGAGCGAAAAGAAATTGATAATCGCTAAGGCGTTTTAACCTCTGACAGCATAAATGCCTGATGGATATTTCTAATCAACAATTATTAGCATGAAGAAAAGTAACTGAAAGAGGAAAGACAGACAGAATTGAGAAGACACAATGGTGCTAAATTATATAGAACAGTAATGGTGTGGGTTAAAATTATCAGCATGCAGCGATTTTGGTCACGCCCCTAATCAGTAATGTTTTCTAAAGGAAAATTACCTGCCTTGACATCTCTGATTGCAACACTGCCAGAGATGCAAATCGTGCTTGCACTAGGAAATTTTCGTCTTGAATTTGCTCTTTAACAAAACAACAAAAGGCAGAGAGAAAAGCCTAATTCATAACAGAATCTGCAACTGAGTATTACAAAGTCAGCCTGCACACATCAGTGACATGCAATTAAAATGCTTCAAAACAGTTCCAAATAATAAAATTGTCCCAGTGACTGCTGGGTCATTTCCTAATTCATGGTTAGAAAACCCAAAAAAAGAAAAAGAAAAAGAGCAGCCTCTGTGATGGCTGTGTCAGTTCAGTATGTAATTAGTCAGAGAGTGGCAGATGATGAATAAAAGAAGTCGTCGCATGAAAGTATCATGGGACCTCTCATTACCTCCATTTCGAGCTTGAGATTGGCTACGCTCTGGAGTAGAAAAAAAATTATACCTACTCATAGACATAGACCAGACCATCTTTCTGCCCTCGAGGCTTACTGTGTCACACTGGAAGACCGTGATGATGTCTGACAGCCCTGCCTTCCTCAGTGTCACATCAACCAGCTGTTTAGGAAGAGAAAATCTGCTGAAGTGAGAAAGAGAGGAGAAAAAGGCACTGTGAAATGAAGTCCTTAAATCCTTTATATCTCTCCACAAACTTACCTGATTTGACCAGAGAGCTGTGATAGAATAGTATCACATAAAATGTACTGACATGGATTATATGCGAGACATAGTAGCGATTCTTATCCATTACTGGAGTTTTAATCATGACCTTTTTTGTTGAAATAATTCTACCATATCTAGATATGTGCTTCAGTGTATATTTATTTGAAAACTGTTATGTGAGATCAGTTAAGTTTCATCTCAGGAATGTGGATTAAAATGAACGGATTAAAACTTTCTTAGCCAGAGACCTAAGATAAAAACTTGGAGTCTCCTCAGGACCCAAACATAAAAAAATACATCATGAATTTCCATAAAACTACATTTTTTTTACTCAGTCCACCACTATCAAAGAAAAGTCTCTGATGCATTTTTTATGGAAGTTATGCCTTTTCGCACCCTTCTATATATTGCTTTGATTTTGTTGTGTTTTCTGTTGTTTTCATCTTTAATGTAATTATTTCTTTTGTTACAGTAATTTTGATCCTATTGCACCAGTTTTGTGATTTTTGCCTTTTACCTTGCCTTTGTATTGTTACATCCTTTACAGTCAAGGCCTCCTCTGGATTTCATATAAATTAGAAACTTAGACATTTTGATCTGCAACTTCCTTTGATTCTGTTTAACAAGATGAATTCACATAATCATTTTAATTTTATATATTTTTCTTTGCCAATTTACGACCTATTAAAAACAGCCATGCAACCTATTACTGAAAGTACTGATGTTGTGCTGTTTCTTTATATAATGACATCATGGGATATTTTTTCTGCTTTAGCAACAGTGTTTTTTTTCTTCCATCTTTAAGTGACAGGCAGATTTTCATGTTAACTTTCATAACTAATACAGTGTTGCAACCTCAAATTGGAGAATCACAGAACTATATATATATATATATATAGGCACAGAGTGACTTACAAAATAATGTGCAGCTACATTCTCTGTAAGGCCATATGAATATTAATATGCACATGTGTATTCTGAGGAAGTCCAGATGCGCCCATATGTGCAGTTTCAGTTGTATATAAACATGACGTTTTAAAAGCACCCCACTCTTGGTTGAACTGTACAGTATTTGTCAGTTAATTAGCAACATGAGTTAGTGAGACAGCAGTTAGGGGAGCGCCACACATGCAGAGAAAGGCTGATGGAAGCTGATGGGCACAGCAGAGCGCTGTTACTAGTGACTGAGGAAGAGAAGGAGGATCAGGAGAAGAGGGGGGTGAAAGCATCTAAACCACTGCTAATGAAGACATCGGCTCACTAGCATAGCTATCTAAATCACAGGCAGCTGTCAAAACTTGCATGAATAAAATGCACGAAACCTGTCAGACGTGCACATCCCTGTGAAAAGAACAAAAACATTTGTGCCTGTATACACTATCAAATCATTCCAGTTGGGATGGCGGTGCCCTGTTGGCACTACACAGCTACTCAAATGTGCAAAAGTGCGCTCAAGAAAACAACAAATAATATCAGACGGGCTCTGTTTGTTTGATGGATCTATCTGATGCAAGTTGTTTTCTATCTTCGTCTGTGTTTGCCTGCATAATTTGCGTATGCAGGCTGATATAGTAATCCATAAAGGCTGGAATCGAGTGGCTGAGCCGCAAAGTCAAATGAAAGATTTTATTCATTTTCACTTCAGGCTGCTGTTATTGTATTAATGTGTTACCATGACAATTTGAAGGCTACAGTATTGGGAAAAAAAACACCATACATCTCTTAAATGAGCATCACACTGTTTCACTTGGTGACGCTGGAATTTTCTACCATTAAACAACAGCAAAAATGTGACAGCATTTATTTTTTAGGAGTACTCTTCCCTCATTCAGTTTGCAATAACAAAATGCAGTGTAGGTAAAAGCTAACTGACCATAACGTTTCTCCCCTCTCTGCTTTTTAGAAAAACATTTTGGATGTTACATCCAAATGGGCTTTCGGTGTGAGAAAAGCCTTTAAGTGCCACAGGCTGATCAGCAGCTTGCGTGGCCTCTGCTGATAGAGTTTCTTGATAGCAGCAGATCTATATTTGTTCCCTGGCTCTGAGATACCAATGAACGAATGTTTTGGAAGCAGCTGACATTTTCTGCTGTCATCCCTCAGCTAAGAGGCCTCTTCTCTGCCGCAGCCCTGTCAGTATCAAAATCTGATAAGACCAAACACAGCCAGTCTTGAACCAGCTTAACAGTTGTTTTCCAATTCTCACATGGAAAAGTTCACACCACCAACTTCAGGCAGAAATCACAGTTGTGCTAAATTAAAAAGGCAAACTCCAGCTGACATCACGGACTTCATGCCACTTCTGTCTCCTTGGTGATACTAGATTCAATTTGTCCATGCCAGCTTGTTGTCTACAAGCCAAATATGTACAATTCCCTCACTGTCAGTTGTGCATGTTAGTTTAAAAGTTTTATATTATTTTAACATTCCTAGAATGGATGTTGCATTCATTCTTGAAATGAAAAGTCAATTTATTTGTTGCTGGAATAGAAATGTCTTCACTGTCTTGTTAAATTGCAGCTGTGGTAAACGGAAGTGAAGGAACGGCAAAACAGAAATCACGGCTGTATGTGTTCTCTTCCAAGATAAAATATCAAGAAATGAAAATGTGAGGTGGATTTTATTGTGACATATAAATCAATACATGCTTCACAATATGAGGCGCAACACACTTCAGCTTATCATCATCTCTGGAGTGTTGTGTCTCCTCTGTCAGTGGAGACAGAAATCCCACTGCAAACATGATTAAAGGCAGCGACCAAGGAATATATACATACACATGCAGTGAGGTGCACTAACATGAAGACGTGCATGCATCTAGCTAGGCTACATTGTTACTGAAGGAAGCACATACAAACAGCAGGTATTCATCTGTGCATCTCCAGTGTGTGAATACGACTGAAAAAATGGCAGCTCTTAGTTTGTTGAGAGCTCCCTTGACAGGGAGCAGAACAGGCTATTACTTCATATTGCACCATTTAAGCTGTTTTTATTTTGGACTCTCCAGCTCCTTCTACCAGCCAGTGCTGTCTCTAGGGATAACAATCGGCTTCAACAAAAAAAGAAAAAAACAGAAGAAAAAAAAAAGCAGACAGCGCTTATCAGTTTAGAGTGTTTTGTGTGCAGGGGCTTTGTGTGGGTTACATAAGTGAGGTTCTCTTCATACATTTGCATGCAAGCACCACAGCTATTTATCGGTCACTTATTTCTGTATTTCTGAAATAACTCCACTAGGGTCGACAGGGTGCAATTGGAGATGTCACCATGACACTCTGGCATCCTCTGCGATATCATACAAGCTTCTCAGCTCTCCACCTATTCCTGAAAACCACTACCTTTTCACTATTCGCATCCTCTCAGGAAAAACACAATGGGAGGTAGAGACAACGAAAGTAATCTGCTCTTTTTGGAAATTCAATCAAGCTCATTGACTGACTCATCCTTGTATGTGCTTACCTGTTGACTATACAGTGGTTTGTCCATGTAGTTGCCAGTAGCAATAGCTCCCTCTAGTGCTGAGAGATGTTAAGAGGAGTGGAGAGGAAACGGAGGAAGTGAGAAAAAGAGATACCAGAGCTTTGGTTCAGTCAGAAACAGAAGGCTGTTCTGGCAAGCCTGCGTCCCCTCCTTGTGAGAAAAGGGAATATCAAAGACAAGACAGGCCATAAGGGAGCTCAGAGGAGTTGAGAATATAAGCAGAGTTTCAGAGAGCTGAGGTGAGAGAAGGCAAAAAGTGCTTCAGAGACGAGATTTAGATTTCAGTAAAGGTATTACATAATCCTTGCAGATGGCAAAGTGTCTTACTTCTTGCTTTCTGTCCCTACGTCTGCCAGGATGTTTTATTCTCCAGTTCAGGAGGTCTAACTTTGATTGTTTTAGTTGTGTGTTGAGATTGTGTGTGTGTCTGTGTGTGTGTGTATACTCTGACACTACTCTATCAAAATAAAAGAAGCACTATATTGTACAGAGCCATGGGAGCATTTATGAAAGGAAGAATGAATCTCAATGCATTGTAGACACAGTAACAACAGACCTTTACAATCTTTATGAAATAAATAAATACCCAGGTAAGAAAAAAAATATCATTATAAAAAACTGTAAGTTCTGTAAGATGCTTCTGTGCAGTATAATGTATTCACAAAGTTCTGTCCATTACCTGCAACTCATACTTTGTGGCACCTTAGTTTTACAACCTTGACCTTTTACCTTGAACCACCAAGCTTGACTCATTTAATCCTTGAGGAAATTGAAGGTTAGAGCAAAATTAGAATAAACTCCTTCGAGGCATTCCTGAGATATCACATTAATTATAAAGGACACATATCAAAACCCTCTCAGTTCACCCTTGAGTCCACCGGAACATTTGTGCTGAATTTTAAGACATTCTATCAAGCTGTTCCAGAGATATTGTATTTTAAAAATGTAATAAGGATGAAGCAATCAATGGATCGAGGGACAAACCTGACAGAAGTGTGAGGACGCATCTAATCAAAGACATATAATAATAGTAACAGTGTGTAGTGGGGTGTATGTCTGCAGAAACACTGCCCTCTGCCTATATATTTGCAGTATTTGGGACACCTCTTTGTGTGGACCTTTGGGCATTGAGTGTGTACCTCCAACTAATAATAGCACAGCAATAAGTGTGCGGTCAGTACTTTAAAACATGTAATGACTCCAGGTGCCTGTGAGTCAACACACAGGGTTTAATTATACACTGACACACAAACACAGAGGTACCTCAACCACAAAACAGGAAGAAGAGTGTGCTTTGGCTGTTTATGCTCATGACCTTCATTATTATTATAAGTATTTTGGAACAGCACGTCATTTAAAAAAAAGAAAAAAAAAACATTTTATGATTTTTTAAAATAACGTTTTTAGTAACTCCCCTCCTTCCCTTTCAAGGTAGCTACTAAAATACTAAAAAAAATGTTAATTATTACTTTGGAGTATGGCATAAATTAGGCTTACAGAGTCACAAGATGTGGAACAACTCAAAAGCTGTGTTACTTTGCTTATAAATTTGCTTTTGCGTTGCCTGTTATGGCACTGAATCAGTTTTATGCTTTGTTACACCCTGGTGTTATGCAGTGAAATAAACTTACTGCTCTTGTATAAGAACACATTTTTTTGTTGAAGCACAGTACTTATTTTTGGTACTTGACAGTTCCTACTAGTGCCAGATAGTTTGTAGAAATTAAAAATACACACACAAACGTCTTCTGAGTAACATCCCTTCTGTTTTAATTAGGTGTAATTGATTATTCATATGACATTTTATATTATTTGCCTTCAGCAGCAGCTTTTCTGTGTTCATTTACTGCTGCGTGCATGCACATATAGTGTCTGTGTGTTTTGGTCTGTTATGGAATACGTTTCATAAATCTAGCTTACATGGCACACAAAAGACAGAACACCAAACTGATGTCAGATCAGATCTGGAATGGGATCACACCAATAGAGATAACAATAATCCCCTCTTCATGCTGGGATACTGGGAGCCAAAACGTGGTCCAGTATCTAAGAGTTTTGGATATTTGGATGGATTTGTACTGTAGACTTAGAAGTCCCTCTTTGCACTTTATGTGCTGTTTGATTCAGTGCCAGTGTAAAAAAAGATCTGAGGGTGTAACTTTTTTTATGCCCATGCTTACTTTCTCTAAGGTCAAGTAGAAGGACAGAGGAGTTCTAGTGTGGTTCTGACTGGACATGTTCGTTCATTTAGTCTTTGCTGCATAGACACAAGCATCGATTTGCCTCCCATTTTCAATGTTTCTTTGTTTGCTCTGACAGGCATTGCCATGGAAACACAAGGGAGTGGAATTACAGCAAAGTTAAGAGAGGCTGTAAGAAGGAGCCAGCCTACCAGACTGTGAAGGGCTGGTATAATTCAAGACCAAAGACGGTGCTACATCATCTCTCTGGGGCTAAAAAGGCTACACTCTGTCTTAGAGTTCTAGTTGTACTCGTTTTTTTTCCCTTTCTTTATATCTTTTAGAAAACCTTGGTTTTACCTCCTGTTGTACATAAGCGTTGTACACATCGGACAAGAGGCTTTCTCTGTGTGGATGTAATCTGGTGTCCAGGCCTGTTTCCTCAAAAGTGAGAGGAGGAAATGGATTCTATTCTAGTCTCTTACACAGATGGGGTGTTAAACATTGATAGAGCTGATGCAGGGAGAGAGCTGAGGAGAACAGACTTCGCTTCTCTTCTTTACATTTGATTTAATTAATTTCAGTTATCTACTTTAGCTGAGTGGGAGCATCTGTTAAAACACAGCAATGGCATTGTGGCAGAGATTCAAGAGATATAAAGCACATACAAATATCGAGTGTGGCTATAAATAATTTGGACAAGGACATGTTTGTTGATTTGTTTTCTCACAGTTTATTAGCACTTGGAGTTATCATGTCCATTGTTTTTTATTTGCAGTTGTTTGGAGAGCACATCTCACACGCATCATCATGCATATGTGATGCCATATAGTATTATTCTGGACTATTTTGGTGTGGTTTTATCTTAAAATGAAAATCAAGAACAGACCCCTGTGATTCACACTATATTCTTTGTGAGGGTCCATTCCTCCTTGAAATCCCTTTTTTTTCTGCTACCCCTCCCATTGTCACCTCCTGGTGGCACTGGGAGGTATTTTTCTAGTATATCTGTGCAGGCTGGCCTCTCTGCAGCTGGTGCAAACCTGTAGGCGATCTGCAATCAGCAGAGTATTTAACACCTCCTCAGACTGATACAGATCACAAGTTGATTCTAACCTTTGTGGTGTATCACAGGAGCCAACAGAGGAACCCAGCCATTGCCTTCTCCCGCATCTTCAAGTTTTGATCAGATAAGACCTTTTTTTTTTTTCATTACCACTGCTAAACCTCTGTTTTTGTCTCCACTGCTTCAGTCACGCTGCTCCACTGTCCTTCCACTGGTGCTACTGCCTCATGATTCCATTGCCACAGCTACTACTACGCTGAGCCCCCTTCCACCTACAAGAATCAATCCAACCAAGACTACAAGGCACCCTTCTCCTAGACTGCTCAAGATAACCAAACCCATTCAAACAGACTTCCTCTCCACTCCCCTTTTCCCCTATTGGAGTTCCAATAAATCTATTTTTGTTATATCCAAATCCATCTCTGGTTCTGCAGTCTTTGGGTCCAAAAATACTCTCCACCAACACTTGACATTCTCTTTTTTTTTGTTTGTTTTTAGTTCTTTATTTTTGGAAAAGCAGTTATATTACATTCTTAACCTATAAAGACCCAAACAGCCAATGGTGGCCTGTTGATCCCCTAATCCTGTCAATATATATAAATAATTGGTGTGTAAAATGCAGTTTGTCATCTTTTCATGGTCATCAGATGTGCCCCATTTAGAGGCTCTGTAGTGAAGGTGGAAACACTTTCTACAACATTGATTCACCAGTAAAACCCATGGAGGTGGATCAATGACAGTGGATGGAGACACTTGGTTTGTGTTCAGTTAATAATATATTGTTGAAAAAGTCACTTTTTCTTCAGTTTGCTATGTTTCTGATGTAATAAAACACAACTTTAATCTGAGCTTTTATGAACACCTACATGATCAGTTAACCACTGAAAATTACATGATTTATATAAAACACAAAATACAGAGGATAATATTATAATAAAGGGTGAAAAATCAATAAAGAATGATTAAATAGAAATTTTTATTTGGGAGCGGTCACAGAAGAAGCACAGGGTCTTTATGGGTTAAAACCATTGATTTCAATACATTCTCCAGAAAGTAGGAACAAACTAGTCTTTTACGTGTTGTGCAAATAAGAAATTTAGTCATCACAGAGAAGCAATGGGTAGCCTTTCACAAGACCACTAAGTGATGACAGCAAGATAATGTTTGCATAAGCAGACTTGTGCTTCAAATGGGAACCTGTCTGCACAAATATTATTCACAGACATCTCAGCAGATTTGCAGACCACACTGTCATCCGGTGCTCACAGCAGAACCAACACTTCCTGGTTACTTAACCAAAAAAAAAAGTTTCAAATCTCACCACGTTTTGTGCTTGGCTTCTCCAACAGTCATGCAATGCTTTGACTTTTGCCATCAAAGCCCTACTATCATGCCTGATATGTGGCTGCATCAAAAGGAATCTGTCAGTCACAGTATGCTGCTTTGAAATAGTAAAGCCACAGAGTTGATCTGCTCCCTAACTCAACTGTCCATTGCAAGCTGTAAGAAGCTGGTGATTATGCAAATAAGTTTTAGCTGTAAAATGAAACGTGCCTGTTTAATTTTAAGGGTTTAATACTTTTCATTATTTCACTGAGGCAAAATTATTCACTGCTGCATGAAGAGTCCAACATTTAAGCTTTTTTATGAAACATAATTAACAAGAAGTGGTATTCAGAAAGTGATAAATGGATTCAGAAATATTTACAATACAGCCTTGTAAATCAGAAAACACAACTGACGCTCATCACATACATGGTGGGTACATTTCTTCTCCTGTTTTATTGGTTGGTCTGCTAATTTCAGTCCTCCAAACTGGGTTTGGCGTTCAGTGCATGCTGTTCTGTCCATAAAGACTGGCTTGCCTTCTTCCCCTCTGTGCCCTTTTTCCAACATATCTTCAGAACCAGTAGGAACATGATCACCAGTGCAATGATGACTACACCAGTGAGAATTCCGATCCAGCTGGCTGACTTGCATCCGGGATCAGAAACTGCTTCAACAACCCCTACAAACGAAGCAATGACATTTCACAATATTCAACTGATGACTGATATTTTCTGAGACAAACTATGTAGGCAGTTGCACTCACCTTCTTTGTAGACACTGGTAGTCAGATATCCTGACCTTTCAAGTGCAACCCTCCTCCACCCATGTGACAGAGATGGAATCCATTCTTCTACCTCACAGAAATATCGCCCACTGTTTTCAGGAAGTGGCTTTGAGACAGAAAGGCTGAATTCATTGGGTAATGGGTGGCTAAACTTTAGCTGATCGCTGTCCCCTAACCAGCAGTGTAGGGTGGCATTTCGGTACACTGTAAAAATGGGTCGTCGTTCATTATCAGTTTCCCGCTGCCAAAACCATGTGACCTTGAACTCTGACTCATTACTGGACTGTGCTGCGATGTTACAGGGTACAGTGAAGTTCTCTGAAGTGCTCACATTGACCACCCCTTCTTGATTCATAATAGACAGATGATTTCCTGTTAAAACCACACAGATGAAAAAATAACATGTCTCAAAATTCCAGTTTAATCCAGCAGACTGGCCAACAGCTTTAAAGAAAAAGACAAACAGATTGGGACAAAATGGAGACAAGGATAGAAAGGAAAGCACAGAAAAAGAACAGAATCTGTAAAACTAAACATTGAATTTGCTGCAGATATACTGTTGTACGTGACAGGTGAGATTACAACTACAACACCACAAGAGAAAAATGTAGAAACACTTTAGAGAAGTGCTTATTTGGCTGTGAAATGCACGTATTGCTATGCAACATGAGCAAACAGAACAAAGGCAGACACAGTGTGTAATAGACTAGCATAATGTGAATGTTCTGCCTGTTTTAACACCTATATATCCTCTTGAGACTCAGCAAAGCATTGTTGTCCTCTGTAGGGGACAAGAATTTCACAGCTTTACTTTAAAAAAAAAATGCAAAGGACATTTCGTGAAAAGAAAAATGTATTGAAAGAAATTGTTGCATTATGCAGTTTCCAATCATAAGTTATTTAATATAAAAAAGCACAACCTTTTACTTTTCAGGATCTCTGGATGATATATAACTGTGTCTATAATCCTGCCTAGAAAGTACTCATAATGATATGATCATACCTGTCACATTCACAGTCAGCGTGATGGGACCAGTATTGTCTGAGGCCTTTTGTTGCCACTGGCCATCCTGATCCAGCTGGTACTGCTCCACCTGGCACTCATAAGTCCCACTATCCTCCTCATGGGCCCGTTGAAGTCCTAGGTGGAAGCTGCTCTGAGAGGGTCTGGAGAGACGAAGCCTCCCCTGCAGGTGGTGTACTTTTGGATTTGGCGGGAATCTCAGAAGGCCCGTGTGGTCGAGCTCCACCAGGGGAGTACTTATAATGGATGAGTTCAGCCCAGTGTAGCGCCACATGACTCTATAAAAAAAAGAGGTGCTGGGTGCAGCTGAGATGAGGCTACATTTAAGCTCCACATCAGTGCCTTCCATGACATCCAAATGCTGTGTTGTTTTATTCAGATGAAGGTCATTGGCTGGAGAAGGAGAAAAGGCAGAGATGAGTAAGAAATTCAGTCCAGCTCCTCACTTTAGTCCAACTATATTTGCTTTAAATGGCACTGCAGACGCTCTCGGTAAACTCATTTAAAAGACTCCAACTCACCTGGCTCAGTAATTGTTAGCTGAGTGCTTTTGGAGATTGGTGGGAGGTGAAACCATTCACCACGAGGATCTTGTAACCACTCCACCACTTCACATGTGTACAAGCCTTTGTCTGATGACCGTGCTTGCCGAATAATCAACTCGAAACTAGGGCCTTGGGTACGGCTCACGCTAATACGTTGCATCTGGTTCAGCTCTACCAGTTGCCCAAATGTTACTAAGGCGTCTTGGTCAGTACTTACAATGGTCTTATTCTCTCCATGTTGCTGTAGCAACCAGGTGACAGCGTAGCGAGAGGATGTCGTGGTAGGTAAACTAACCGAGCATTTCATTTTTACATCAGTGTTGATATTTGTGGTCAAGGCGGGGGTGGTGGTCAGACTGAGCTTACTCACTAAGAGAGGCAGTTGAGTCATATGTTGTGAGAAACAAAGAGAAAGAGAAAACAGTTCAGATTTCATTCATAACAGTGTGAGCAGAATGATACAAAATCCTGAAAACACCAGTAATACCTGGGTTTTTCACCCTCACAGCCAGTTGGTTGGATGGACGCAGCTTTTTGTGTATGTTTTCCAAGAAGACAGAGGCTTCACACTGGTAACGCCCTGCCTCCTTGAGGCTTGCACCATTTATAATCAAATAGTAAGAATCATCATTTGTCTTTTTCTGTCTTTTCAGCTGGTAGCGGTGCTGTTCTCCAGACCAGCTGATGGTACCATTAGAATACAGTGTAAGAATATTATTTACTGTTGAGTCATCACGTTGGAAACTCCAGGTCAGTGTTATTGGCAGGCTTAGCTGTTTGATCAAGCAAATCAACTCTACTGTTTCTCCTACTGTCACAAGGCTGGTGCGACTTTTCAAGCTCACTTTTGCAAACGTATCTGCAAAAAACACACAAAAAAATTAACAGCATATTGTGAGAAAGGAGAAGTTCACATGACCATACAATTCAAGCAATCATCATGAGGTTATGAGTGTATCATGTGAAACAAACATATGAGTAAAGTGTATTTTGCAGTACTGTCTGTTTACAGTAAGGCTCCTAAATAATAATAGCATTTTATTCCAGAACATCATTTCTGACCATGACTTATGACATCAAAGCTACCATAGGCAAAAACCTAAAAAAAAAAAAATACAAGCTAATCATTGTGTAGCTCTCCTCTCTGTCCTAATCATAAAATAAATGCAGAAGATGAGCAATTTAGCATTGTTTAATGCTACTACAGGAAAATGGAGCCACCATATTGGTTTGGTTTTGTCTGAAAGAAACTTATGTTTGAGCCAAAAATCAGAACCATGAGAAGGTGCATAAGTCTTGTTTCCTCTGAACCAATATATATATATTGAGATGTTATTACAGAATTTATGAAAAAAAAATCCTATATTTTATCCAAAAATGGCTCAAATTCTTTACTAAATTACAAGGAAAAAAGTTGCAACCCAACAGTCTAAAATGTTGACACTTATATGACAGAAAAAGTTGTTTGATAATCTCATGTCAATCTTGCTGCCAGACTGTGAAAATAAAGAAGCGCTTTTACCTTTCATTTTTCACATCAAAGTTATAGTAACATGTATAATGCAAATGAAAGTGCATGTTGGCAGAACACCAAACTGTACTATTAAAACTGAAAATGGTTCAAATGAGTAATAATATTGATACATTAATTACAACAATAGTACAATATGTTACATTTACCAATAGGAAGCACTTAAACATATTTATACTAAGCTATATATAACTATGCAATGGGGGTGGGTATAAGTAGGTTATATTTCCTCCTACACCTTTTTGAGTTAATATGTATTATGCATATGTATAGTCTGCACATGCTGGAAATAAATGATCAATCAATCAGTCAGTGAAAGGTAGACGTACCTACAGATGTTACTATGACAGATGTATCTCCCGAGGCACTGTTGGTCTTACTATTGGTTTTCCATTCAGACACAGCGCACTCATAGGCCCCTGAATCAGATGGTGTAAGATCATCGAGCTCAAGGGTGAAGGTATCATGTGCTGGATGCATTGCCTTTACTTTCCGATTCATGAACTCCTCCGATTTCTCCATAACACCCTCCTGACTTAGACTAATGACACTGGTGAACACAGCCTTCGACGTGGATGTTGATTTATGCTGCCAGGTGACGGAGAGCTGATCTTTGACTCCTCCCACTCTACAGGTAAGCTCCAGCCTGTCACCTTCTTTAACTTCTGTGACAGCATTTTGCATTTGAACTGAGAGGCCATTTTCTGTGATGACACAAAACATGTACATCATTCTTCACCTCATACATAGAGACTGTTTGAATTAATACATTAATCTGAATAAGAGAAGAATTCTATAGAAAACAATGCATAAGAGTAAACAAAAGTGAAGATCATACAAGAGAAAAATAGACACCTTTGTATATGTTTTTCAGGCTCGCTTGCTGACTAACCTGTAGCTGAGATGCTGACTAGTTGGGGGCTTGAATCCTGGGCTGCTCCCTGTGTAAAGGCACCATTTTGGCCCCTGTCCTGAGACCATGCTCTACAGATATATTCTCCCTGATCCTTGGTTCTGACAGGCTGCAATATGAGACGATAATCTCTGTCCCCAATCCGGGCTGCCCTGAGCTCTCCTTCTTGCTCTCTCCCACTGTAATCTGGCCCTGCAGACAAAACCCCTGTCGGACCGATCTGAGCCAACTCGACACCTTCATGGAACCAGGCCACAGAGAAGAACTTTTCCTTCAGGTTCTGTGTGTCTACACTGCAGGTTACAGACAGCTGCTGCCCCTCCTGCAGAGTTGTCTGGTGTACCGAGATTCTCACCACCAAAGACGATGTGTCTGGCACCACATCTGCTCAAACAAAAAAACATTAACCACAGTGAGAGAAAACTAGTCACAGACACACGCACATCCTGTTGCAGAAGTAATAGCAACTCTGAGAAAACAAAACTACATGTCAGCTCATATCATTGCACTCTATTCACAATACAGAATCAATTAATGAAATTCTTCTAACCTTGGGCCATGACAGTAAGGTTAGTTTCCCCTGCAACCATCTGTGCAATAGAATACCAGGTGCGGTCAGGGTCTTGGATCCACTCCTGAGCCTCACAGTAGATTTGGCCTTGGTCTGATTGCTCCAGCTGGGACATGTTTAGTCGGTACGTGGCCTCACCAATTTTATCCAACCTGATGAGTCCAGCTTGATATCGTTCTTGGAACTCTGGTCCAGGCTTCAATGTGAAATCCCTGTCCATCAAAATGATAGGATGACCACTGTCTTCAGTATTTGTATGGAGAAACCAGGCGAAAGACAAGTGAGTGTGCTGGATGGTGTTGGTGGAGGCATGGCATGTTAAAGTAAGAGCATCACCCTCGGTATGGCTTAGTGATGCAGAGACTGACGATGAAACACTGAGGGAGTTGTCGATCACTGTATCACCACAACAGAAACAAACAAAAGCAATAGTAGCACTTAAATAACAGTGGTCAACACCAGTGCAATGAATGTATGCAAATACATATTAAAATCATAATGGATTACCTTTCACTATGGTCTTGGCACTGTAAGCTCCATTATAATCAGAGTATGGGTTAACTACAGAACATTCATATTCTCCTTCATCATCCTTCTGTAGTCTTTGTACCTCGAAGATAACTGAGTTTTCACCCACATGTTTCAGGGTGATTTCACCATTTTTTACACGACGTGCATAGCGGGCATATGCGAAATCTACATCACGAGTACTGATGATGTTGATGTCAGTATCGGGACGTTCAGGCTTTACGATACGGAATTCAAATTCATTTCTAGCTTCAACTGGGGTAAGGTCTGTTACATTGCAGGAGATGGAGAGCAAGGAGCCCACCACCCGATACAGAGGCCCAGGCTGAACTTCCGTATTCACTCTGGCCTCTCCTGAAAGAAGCACAGACTTGAGTTATTAAAGTCTAACCTCTGTCACTCGACTGATAAATAGATATGTGGAGCACATTTTGACATAGTATGAAACAGTAACAACAAGCTACACATAATGGGCCTTTATGTTATTTAAGTTATCTCCCCAATGCTGCAAGGTATTGCTTAATTATTATTTTTTAATCATAATTAAAACAGTTACATAAGCTAAGTTATCATGAAAATTGATTTGGAGAAATATCATTTACTCTGAATCACATAGGCAATGCAAGGAAATTATATTAAAAAAAAAAAAGTTTACAAAATTGCATATACTGTATTTTGTATGTCTGCATTTACATTTCTCATATTTACACTCTATATCAAAGTCAACTGCATGAACTCAGTGAACTTCATACTTACCGGTGTGCAGAAGCAGAAGCATACAGAACAGCAAACTGGCCATCCACAAAGATTTTAAGGAATACCTCATTTTGAACCTGCTTCAGAAGTAAGTTCACGCCATGAAAGTTATGGACAAGTTCTTATTCAGCTTCCTCTATGAAAATCTGACTGTGCTCAGAGTTGGTGTATAATACATGCAGACTATAGGTACACCAAGAGGAAGTCTCGAATATACCCTGCAGTTTGCGCACATCATTGCATATTCTCTCTGCGGTCGGAAAAGAGTCATCTGTTTTCGCCACAGTTCATGTCCTTACATCACATAGTTAAAAGGAGAAGGTTTGTTGTGTCCAGGAATTCAACTGACAAGGTGTAGAGGTGGTGTTCCAGTTAAAGAGCACAGATACAGGTGTCCAGTGATTTATTTTTGCTATGGTCTGTAACAACGACATGACGTAATATGAGTAAAGTAAACACAACACATCATTCAGAAATACAGTGACATAACTAAATTTATAAAGTACTGCACTGAGCACTCAATCATATTATCTTGTCCATATAAGAGACAAAATTACCCTGCATGCCACCCACCAAGCTCACAAACAGTATGACCCGACTCACTAGCTTCATCAACACATTAGCATATAACAGCATCAGCCCTTACACAGCTAAACAACACACCAGGCAACATTTCAACAGTACAGTCAATCCAGTCAACACGTCATTAATCTCACCTTTTGGGATACACACACAGCAACAAAACCAGGGTAGTACAGAGAAATGATGAGGAATATAAATGGTTGCTGCGTTGGAGGAAAATGAGCTGTTTTCGTTTGTTTTAACGTATTAGCATACTGTAGCAACGTTACAACAATAGTGTGTTTAATGATGCGTTTAATGATGCGTTGGGCGTAGGACATATAAAAACTCATAGAGAAACATACTATAGGACTTTCGATTCAACTCAACAAGCATAGGACCAAAACACATAAATAGTGTGGGCTTTCTAACACATGGTTTGACCCAATTAAATAGAAGCAAATAAAAATCACACTATAAGTAAACTGAAGCTCACTGAGCATCAGTTCTACAGATATATGAAAAAAAAAAAAAATGTGTGGAAAAGTTTTGAAAATTCAGCTTTTCATTCACTAAAACCACAACTTTAATAATTGGACAAAGAGTGACTTAATCCAATTACCAAGAAGCAATTTAAAAACATGTTTACAAAATACTGTGTGTGCTGCAACTAGAGCACTAAATCAGGAAACTGGCTCATCTACTATAGGTTTCGTTTTAATTTGGCCAAATAACAATGAGGCAATAGTGCCACTTAGTGGTTGAAATTAAAACATATTGTTCCTCTGCATTTCAGCATCTGCCTTAATTATGAGTCGCTAACATGGAGCTATCTGCTGTAGATTCCTCTGCAGCGAGGCCAGAAAGGACACAAAAGCTGATTTAAAAGAGATAAGCTATTTCATCACACATTTAATTTCAACTCGTCACTGTCATGCCTACTTGTCAGTCTTTAATAATACCTGTTAACACTCATCAATAAAATGTTATGATAAATTCATAATTTGGGTTAAAGTGATAGAATTAGACACATACAGTAGTTTGAAGTTTTCAGTGAAAGTCATTAAAATTTTGTGTAACCTCGTATAAAAATCTATCTGTTAAGTGTGATGACAAAATAAAACATGAAATTGGGTACGTAAGGGGAAATTTACTCATAGAAGAGGAAGTGTCAAGATAAGCATTACCACATGTGTCTGTTCCTCCCAGAACAGGAATAGGAAGTATGAAGAGGACAGGAAAAAACAAATCCACATCTCACAACGACAGAACTGTTGTGAGCGTAAACCACAGGGTCTTATTTTGTGTCTTTTTGCTGGTGCAGGTGCACCTAGAGTGGTTGCATGCTGCTCTTCTGAGTGAGCTTCTGAAGTGTCGTCATTGTGAAGATGAGTGACTCGCTGGAGAGGACTACAGACTGTCCTCTCCCTCTTCTAAGAGAAGAGTTGAACCCAGACGGGGACAATGGGACTGTAGCTGGTACCAGTGAGTTATGTTGGGAAGATGAAGGTCTACCTGTGGAGCTGCAGAAAGGGATGGAAACCCTGCGAGTGAACAAAGAGCTGACAGATGTGACACTGTGTGTACAAGGACATGAGTTCCCTTGTCATAGAGCCATTCTCGCTGCAGCCAGTCAGTACTTCAGGTAAAAATAATCAAGCATTTTCTGACTTCAGTGGAGTGGGACTGCTGTTTCTTTTTACCCAACAAGTGTGTTTCTTTGTAGGGCCATGTTCTGCGGTGGTTTGAAAGAGAGTCATGAAGAATGTATTGAAATAAAGGGCTTGGACAGCGGGACAATGCGCTGTCTCTTGGACTATACCTACACCAGCAGAGCTCAACTTACACACTCAAATGTCCAGAGATTACTGGAGGCATCCAGTCAGTTTCAGGTAAAATGCTGTTAAAACCCAAAGGTGGTCTTTAAGGCTCTATAACTCCATAGTTACTTATTATTTTTTTCTGAATTCTATTTTATTTTATTACTGTCATATGTGTGCGTTGCCTATTCTGAAAATGAGTCCCTCACATCAATAAACACAGACAAAATAAAGGTTAGACAGAGAAGACGTTGCTAAAAAGTTGTTCATATCAAACAGTTGGTGTTAAGGATAAATAAAGTTAATTGTACAGCTTGACAATTATGAGCTGCAATCACAACCTGTTCATATTAAAATAGAATTGCTGAAAAGTTACAATAGTATGGGATTTGGAAATGAAATTACGCTATATGAGGAATAGAATAGAATAGAATAGAATAGAATAGAATAGAATAGAATAGATCTCTTAAATACAAAATGTTTTTTTATAAATATAAAAAAAAAAAAGAATTCACACAAATCACCAAAGAAAAATATAGCCATTTGCTAATGGTCCTTAATAAAATATTAAATACACATATGCTACTAACGTACTACTAGAACTGTTGAAATATACAAAAGCTAACTCTACGATGAGAGATATGTGCAATAAATAAAGATATAATAACAAAACATTCAACACTCTGGGTAGAGTAAGTGTGACAATTTGATCACTTGATTCAAGAGAAAGAAACTAGTCTATGGAAACTGTGGTAAAGAACGGCAGGGTCAACAGTCTGTTGTATTTTTCCAATCCAATCTACTTAATTTCTTCAGCACATTTAAAGAACAAGAACATTTCCAAAGTGCTGCACATCATAAAAACGATAAATAATTAAAAGAAAAACCATAAACATTAAATAAGTATGTAAAACTACAGCAATGCTCTAAATAAAAAGTATAACATTAAAATAGTTAACCTGAAATAGTTAAAAGTACTAAAGTCAATAAAAATAAATAAATAAATAAATAAATAAATAAATAAATAAATAAATAAATAAAAGACACAGAGGACCACACAACTCAGGCGGTGTTAGAAGCTGAAGAATAGAAGTGGGTCTTAAGACGAGCCTTAAAACAAGTTGCTTTTATTGCTTGTTTGTTTTTATTTTATTGTACTGTGCACTTTGAGATTTGGTTTCAAATGTAAAGTGCGTTACAAATAAAATGTATTATTATTATTATTATTATTATTGTTATTATTAAGTTCACTTCTTAAACTTATGTTGAATCATTCTGGTTAAATTAAGCACAACACAGAGTGTTTCAAAGCCATGACATAAATCACTTTAATACATTTGGAAACTAAAAGAAAAAGAAAGAAAACAGATTATCTTATATATATGTATAACATATAGGACATACCTCCTGATGATGCATTCAGAGAAACACACATATACTCATCAGTAAGAGATGGTTTGCTCTGAAAGGGAAGTGAAAGTTGCCCACTTGTTTACTGTCAGGATTAGTTTTCCATAAAGGCTTAAATTAACTACACAGCTGTGCAACTGAACGGATGAGGCAGGTGTTTGTGCTCCTACACTTGTAGTTTTTGAAAAACAGCTTAAGTTGACGATGAAAATGATATGCATATGCTTATGTGCCAAATATGTGTTTTTTTTTCTCTTTTTTTGTTCAAATTGTCAAATACCTTTATCATCTCATGAAGCCAACACAATCTGGGGCGTTTGAGAAACTTGCACTGACTGTGAAAAACAAAGAACTTACCCAAATATAACCTAAAAGTGAAAGTTCACATGTTCACCTTGCTTATTTCAGTTTCTGCGTGTTGTGGATGCCTGTGCTGGGTTTCTGAGCAAATCTCTGCAGCTGGAGAGTTGTATTGGGATCTTGAACCTGGCTGATAACCATGCCCTGCAAGATCTAAAGGCCAAGTCTGAGGACTACATCACCTTCCAGTTCTCCCAGGTAGTCCAGCAGCAGGACTTCCTGGAGCTGCCAGCAGACTCTATGGAGACTGTCCTGCAGAGGGATGACCTGGATGTGACATGCGAGGAGTTTGTCTTTGAGGCACTAATGCGCTGGGTAAGAGCCCGGCAAGAGGAACGCCGTCCTTTACTGGCCAGGTTGCTTTCCCATGTTCGACTGCCACTGTTGGAGCCAGCGTACTTTGTGGAAAACGTGGAGTCTGATGAGCTTGTAAACCAATGCAGGGAGGCTTTTCCTTTGTTGCAAGAGACCCGCAACTATCACCTCTGTGGAAGGGAGGTCAGTATTTATAATCTGAGACACTACCTCTGGTTTTAAAGACATCTAATCATATTTTATTCCATTTCCACCCTATGCAGAATATACCTTGATGATGATCTGTTATACAATTTCATGTGCTCTCATCGTTCCAACATGTCTACAGGTGGTGTCTGAACGAACAAAACCCCGTTTGCGTCACACTCTGTCAGAGGTTTTCCTAATTATTGGAGGCTGCACCAAGGATGAACGCTTTGTTCCCACAGTCACATGTTTAGACCCTCTCAGACGTAGCAGACTGGAGGTAGCCCGCCTGCCCATCACAGAAATGGAGGATGAATCTCAAAACAGAAAATGGGTGGAGTTTTCCTGTGTCACTTTCCGCAATGAAGTGTATATATCTGGTAAGAGATGACATTTCCTGACCTTTCGTAGAGGCACAGTTGTATGTCATGCACATGTACTGATTATGCAGTAGGGTTTTTTTTCTTGATATATCATCCTCTCATCAAATCTAAGGTACTTTTTTTACTTGCCCTGGTTCATAGGCGTCTTCTTCTGAACTGAGAAACAACAGTACAAGTTCAGGGACATGTGACACCATCTACAGTCATTGTGGTTAAAGTGTTTCCCAACTCAGGAACTAGGCCTTCAGTGTCAGTTCCTTTAGCTGCTTTAAAACACATACAGTTGAGTTCAGGGAGAGTCACAGCAGAAATATATGTGTGCAACTGACACATTATACTACTTTGCATTATTATGTTCCCCTCTGTGCTTTGGCATGAAAGTTGTGCAGTTTTAGGTGACACTTTTCACTAATGTGTTTGTTACTGTAGGAGGTAAAGAGACACAGCATGAAGTCTGGAAATATAACGGTGCATTGGACAAGTGGATACAGATAGAGCCGTTGACAACTGGGCGTTGGCGACACAAGATGGCAGTCCTGAGAGGAAAAGTGTATGTTCTGGGTGGATTTGATGGAGTTCAGAGACTGGCTAATGTGGAGGCCTATGATCCCTTTCACAATCGCTGGACACAGGTGAACTATTAGAAATTAAAGGCAAATTTTTACATGGAAAAAATTTATTCTTACCTTGGCTTTATTTGTGCAGGTGGCACCTCTTGCAGTAGGTGTGAGCTCCTTTGCTTCTGCAAGCTTTGACAGATGGATTTATGTGATTGGTGGAGGGCCTAATGGAAAACTGGCCACTGATAAGGTTCAGTGTTGGGAACCTGGGACAGAAAACTGGGAACTACGGGCACCCATTCCAGTTGAAACTAAATGCACTAATGCAGTCACATTCAAGAACTGCATTTATATAGTTGGTAAGTGCATTGATTTTAAACTTATCTGTGTTTGAGTTTATTTCTAAAATAAAATTATATATTTTGGTGTAGGCAATGTTCTGCAGATAAAAAAAATATTTTCTAAAAGTTGATTACTTGCTACAAATATAGAATCCCAGAGTTTTTACATCCATCATTGAGGTTATATGATGACTAGTTTTTGTCTGTCTTGTCTGTCAATAGGATTATACAATATTAAGGGAAGGTAGGGGCAGAGTTCAGTGGTGTAGCCCTTAAATGTTAGAGCGGATTCATTGCAAGGGTTTATCAGAGAATTGTTTTTCATTTCCTTTCTTCACAATAAAGAGCCGTAGATTAACTTTGAACCTTGACTAGTAAAAGAAACTAGAAATTGTGAATGTACCGACTTCTTTCTGCAGCTCCTATCCTACAGCAAGTCTTTGATATAGTCATTCAATTTAACAAACTCTTATCCAGTTTGTTCCATAGTGCAGCAAACGCTCATTAAGTCTTACACTCACTTACACAGAACAGTACCTGTCTCAGAAGAACCGTTAACAATGATTTTTGCCTCAGAGTACAAACGTATAAAGTGAACCAAACTCTAAATGCACTGGAGTGCTCATTTCAACTCATCTACACTGACAGTGACTGAAATCTGAATTGTAAATGTCCGCAAATAGAAGTTTCTCATTTGCAAGAAGTGCCTCTTAACATTAAAACTCAAAGGGGAGACGTTGCTGAATGTGCTGGTATGACGTTTTTGTCGAGATTGGTTTTTAACACAAATGTCTGCACTGATTTATTATGAAGTTTAACAGAACAACTGTATGAAACTCCCTTCTCTTTGACTGATAGATCACATCCTGGAAATCACCCGACTTTGATATACTAACCTAATCTGACACCAGTGCAGCTACATTTCTAGCAAATTTGATGAACGAGATAAAAACAGTCTCAGAGTAACAGCAGGGAAGAGGAAAGTTTAGAAGATTTTTTAGAGAATCTCTCCCTGGACATCATCCAATTCTAAGCTTCAACATCTTGTACACAAATCAGGATAAAAAAAATCTCACTTTCTCATTCTCTGCTCCCTCTCAGGTGGTGCCATGCATGCTATGTACTGTTACTCTCCTCTGTCAGACTCCTGGTCGCTGGTGACTCGTCTGGGAGAGAGAGCAAGCTGTGCCATTGCTGCATGCAACAATAAACTCTTCATCACTGGAGGACGGGACAACAAGAACCAAGTCATATCCACAGTGATGTGCTGGGACGTTGCCAGAGAGGTGCTGACTGAGGAGTGTGTTTTACCCATGGGGGTGTCGCACCACGGTAGTGTGACGCTCATGAAGTCCTACACACATATACACAAAATAGCACCTGCTTCAGATGAACAATGACAGTTTTCTGTGAATAGGACTTATTTTAGCCTGACTGTGGTACTGAAATGATGTACAAAATGAAGCAAAAAATCTGAATGCGTGGCAGTGCTCATTCACAATCCTAATTTGGCTGGTGAAATAGTCGGGATGGACAATATTGTTGTAAAATATTGCACAATGACACAGCAGCAGTTATTGAAAATATGTTTTTGGTAAAAAAACAAAAACAAATACTGTGCAACAGCTCCCTTTACGGGTTGCCACAGCAAATGTCCATCTGACCCTGTCTCCTGCATTTTCTACATACACATCCTCCTTCTGGGAGCTTCATCTTCATCATCCTTCTGCCAATATATTTAAGATCCCTCCTTTCAATCTGACCTGGCTGACTTTGTTCTCAAAACATCCAACCTGAACTGTCCTGCTGATGTGCCCTTCCTCATCCTGTCCAACCTCCCATAAAACATGTCAACATCTTCAACTCTGCCTCCTGTCTTTTCGTCAGTGCAGCCATCCCATAACTGTTTTTGGCTGTTATAGTTTCAAATTATGTTGCGCAATGACTGAGGAAATGCTGAGGAAATGGTGCAATATTTGAGTGAAATTAATAAATATGTAAATATGTTAAATAGCAGGAGCAGTGTTTTGTGTTCATGTTCTTTTAAATACTGTCATCAAGAGGTATATATGAAATATAATCAAGTGGCACTTACATTACATTCCTGGCTGGATTGGAAAATTACAAGTATTTTACTATACAACACCTACTCTGGAAATATGAGAATAATAAATTGCTCAGAAAACGTTGGCCTTGTACTTCCAAAACAATACAGACTTAACAATGTTTTGCCTATTACTAAATATTTTATGCCTTTCCAGATTCACAGTGATATGTAAGTTGTAATGCACATGTGTATACAAAAAGCTGAGGCAGAAATACAGTCAAGATTGCATTTATTTGTCTTAAGAAATATCAGGTTGTTCATGGATGCTTGTGTTATTTACATTTTTTAAAGGATAGTTTGTACATGCAAATAATTTCATAGTTTTTTCACAAAGAGAAAATTCTGGATTTAAAATTATTTGTAGGTTATTATTATATTACTGAGATCACATTGAGCTTTATGTGGCTGCCTGAACTGACACACCCAGTATA
>JAQQZY010000015.1:23516379-23530892 GCA_030068375.1 Ostorhinchus rueppellii
TAAAAACTGGAATATTCAGGATTCAGTCGAATTGGAAGTTGATAGAGCTGACATACATGGTTTATTTGTTTTAAATCGATGCATTTTCTATCGATAAGAATAGAAAAAAAATGAAATTGTTCCCAGGTCAAATTTGATAAAATATTCACTGCTTTTTTGACCCCTCACCCCCCCACCCCCCACCCCTCTCTCTCTCCCCCTCTTTGTCTTCATGTTGATGAAGACAAAGGTGATTACTCACACACTAGTGCAAAAGAATCAGATTCTGGTAGTGATGCAGTGCAGCCTTCTGAGGGTCCACAAGAAAATCAAGCAGAAAAGGATGAAGAGAGTGTGTCTCCATCTACTCTGGTGAGCAGTCCATTGGCTCCTCCTCAGGATCTGAATGTTGATGAGGACAAGCAGGTCGAGAATTCAGAACCTAGTGCAAAAGAATCAGAACCAGCTAATGATGCAGTGCAGTCTTCTGAGGATCCACAATCTAAGCTGCAGTCTCCTGCTGCTTCTGAACAACCAGGTTTGTAAAATATGCTGTGGTCACAGACAGAATAAAAACACTGTTAAACAAAATACAATCAACAGTGGCACTAATAAACAGTTGTCAAGCAGTAATGTTCTAGCTGTTCTCAGTACAGAGAGCGTCTCAAGACAAAACTCCACCTCCTATAGCTGTATAAGTTTGTTTTGTGTCGAGAAAAGGATGATGAGAGTGTGTCTCCATCTGCTCCAGTGAGAAGTCCGTCACCTCCTCCTCAGGATCTGAATGACAATGAGGACAAAGACCCACAGATCGAGAATTCAGAACCTAGTGCTAAAGAATCAGAACCAGCTAATGATGCAGTGCAGTCTTCTGAGGATCATCCGTCTGAAATAAAGTCACCTTCTGCTTCTGAACAACCAGGTTTGTAAAACACACTGTGTTCACAGACAAAATGAAAACACTGTTTAGGAGAATAGAATGAACAGTGGCACTAATAAACACTTGCACAGCAGTGTATTTCTAGCTGTTGCTGACATAGGAAACCTGTGTAGACAATGATATAGATATATATATTTTTCCATTTATGTGATTTTTCTTTATTTCCCAAGTATTTAATTCAGTGGTCGTCAACAAATTGTGTGATTTTCAGTTTGATTCTTCATTCCATAAAACAAATATAAATTTTTTTGTTCACGTTGCCTCAATATTTCATCATTTTTGCTTTAACTCATGTCCCAACAGTTTATGGTGATGATTATTAAGATCGATTAAGATTAAGATTATTAAGATTAAGATCTACCTTGTTGTTCTCATTTTTGTTTGTCATGTTTTGACCTTGAAGAATAGTTTAAAACCACAGATTTTTTTTTTTTTTTTTAATTAAATTTTTATTTAACCTTTATTTAACCAGTCAAGTCATTAAGAACAATTCTTATTTACAATGGCGACCTGGCAAGAGACCAAAGTCGCTTGAAGGGAAAGGGAAGAGGGCTGCAAACTAAAAAACATTTACATAAAGCAATGCTTAAATAATATGTAATACAAACATCAGCCACATCTGGATGGAAACATCAGCATATACAATAGCAGACAGCACAATCGCACAAAACATCAGAGACATACAGCACACATAGTGGGGGACAGGGGCTGGGGGGTGGGTCATGTGTACTGCGGATAGGGGTTGGGGGGATCACACGTACTCGGGAACAGGGGCTGGGGGGCAGATAACCATTAGGTTTCTCCAGATATCACTCAGACTCAAAGATTAGCCATTAAACTTGAAATATGACATGGGTTTTAAAGTCAATGAGGTATTTTGTTAGTACTTTGACTGTCATTAAGGTAGAACGGCTTTGCCACGTCAGCTAGACATGAACATACCTTTTATTCTTCATATTTGCAGCCACTCAAGTCTGTGAAGGAAATTGTACATACTCTGACATGCTCACAGAGATGGAAAAGCTACAACTGTATGCATATGAAATGCATATTGATGGTTTATTAACTTTATTTTTCATTTTGCTGCAGTCTAAACTAAAATGGCTTCAGAGGTTTTGAAAATGTAGTCGATTAAGACTGATTGAATTTTAACCCAAAGTGCCACGGAGTAATTTAATGCAGCTGCAGTTTCATAGCAGACACACATTTTATCTACTGATTTACTTTTTGTATATACTGTCTGTTTCAGGGTCAGAGGAAGATGAGCATGAGGAAATAACTCCCCTCCTGCCCAGCGCTGTCTCTTCTCATACAGCTTCACCACATTCCCCGCTGAGCCAAAGCGCTCAAATTAAAGAAACCAAGGACACTGATGATGAACACAAAAACGACAGCAGCTCAGATGAGGTCACTGAGCAGACTGAAGAGAAAAATATCAGAGACTCTGACTCATCAGGCGCAGGGGAAATAAATGAATCAGAAGAGCCCAGTGAGAAAAAACAATCCACCATTTCTGAGCACAAAGGTACAGAAACAGTGTCACAAAAAGATGAAAAATCAGTGGCAGAAGACTAGTGTGGCAGTGAAAGTGAAATTGCTAAAGTGACAAATCCATCTTTAGTCACCACCCGTTCAGGTCTAAATCTAGATCAAGAGAGCAACAAGGTGCGTCAAGAGTCTAAAGGGCAGTCAGATAACAGCGCAGCGTAGGATGATAAAAATAACAATCAAGGGGAAGAGAAAAATGATATCGAATGTGGCTCAGCCAACGAAGAGCCAGGTAATGATCATCTGAGTCGGGATAAAAAAGAGCAAAAGGCTGATGCTGTTGCCGAGGCTTTCACTCTACAAGATGAGGAAAAGGGGCAGCATTTTTACTGTATATCGTGTCATTAAAATGTTTAAGGCAAAGATGGAATGCCACTGAGCTTTGACAGCAAGTAGAATGAACAAAGTAACGATTTAAAAAAAATATTTTACAAAAAACTAATATAGAAACAGTTACATGGAAATAAATAGAAAGCAGATAAAGGACAAAGAGTTGCAGTAGAAGTTCAATGATGGCTGTTTACTGTATATTGATCTTAAAAATAGATTAATCTACTGGCATATCCTATAAAAAAAAAAAAAGTAAATCACTTGTTATAAAAGAAAAAAGGAGGAATGAAGAGTACTGCTTTTTTTTAACTTTTAGAACCAAAGCTTTTAAAGTTACTATAATTGTTGTAATTCGATTAACAGCTTAATAGATGGAGTTATTTTTTTTTATTTTCTTTTTTTTACAAATGCAAATATTACGTTTTAATATATTTAGAAGGGTTAAAATAAGCTATATATGATTTCCAAAGCACTAACCTAATGAATGCACTATGATCACTGACCTTTCATCTCTAATTTAGGCCACTACAGCGTGAGGAATGACTGCTAATCCTCTAAACATTATGTTCTGTATTATCCTAAATGCGCTATGTTTAACCTCAATCTAAGGTGAAGTACTGGTGTGAAGTGCAAACAAGAAAAATATTTGGTTGATTATATTTGCCAGGAAAAAAAAATGCAGTAAAGCTCAGGGTTTGTTCAGATGAATCCATTCAGCGTCTGTGATTTAAATCCCTCAAACTACAGCTATTTTATTGGGTTTTGTTTTTATGTCTTGTAAATGTGTTTTGTGGTTGATACTTGTGCTCTTTTTTTTGTCAGTAAAAGACATGCTGAGTGTGTGATTCATGAGTACTTTTGTTTTTTATAGTCAGCTGTTTCTCTTTGATATACAATAGAGGGTGTATTTAAATGGTTGATTTAAGGGCAGTTGCAAAAAAGAGTTTGATTATGGTTTGAAAATAACAGAATGGAACTGTTCTATTTGACAGCCAAGCATTCTTATTTCTTTTTTTTTTTTAATGAATTTATAAACAATACATTTTTCTTTGCAAGAAGATCTAGAGTTAGTTCACTGAGTACATCTGTTAAATACTATACATTACTTTAATGCATTTTTCAGGATTTTTGCTTTTTTTTTTGCGTATGCATGACATGTAACTGTATAATGTATTATTAGTTTAATGTAAGACAAAATAACTTTAGTTTTTATGAGACAGTGTGTGATAAGTGTCCAGCTCATTATTCGTGAGAGTCTTTGTCATACCCTGATGTACAATTTTCCACATTAAAACTTGACTTAAATGGGATTTTTAATTTGGCAGTGTCTAGGATTCCTATGTATTGTCATTCAACACTTTTATTAATAGTAAATTTGGCAGTTGCTGTTTTTGTTGTTGTTGTTGTTGATTTGACCCATCTCTGTCCTTTTATATTTGTGTTTTTAAAACCTTTTTTTTTTTATTTAATCTGGTGTAGTGCTTCCTATGTTATTTCTTCATCAAAAATGTAACTCAATCCCACAGCAGTGGGTAAAGTAAGTGTAAGAGCATTTTATGGTCAGTAGGGGGCAGTGTTTATCAGCCATTACCACTGGAAAGAACTTGTCTCAGCTAAGATGTGAGAAATTGGTTGTTATTCATTAACACTGCAACGCTTGAAGGACACAGTTGGCTGTAAGGAAATGCAAATAAATGCAGCGTTGAAAGAAAAAAAATATGAAAGTGAAAAATTTGTGAAATATGGCTTTAGACAAATAAAGTGCAGATATTTCCAGAAACCAGATTTGTTAAATTTTAGTTCAGGTCAGGGTGTTGTGTAAATGTGTTTTGTAAAAACGTGGGAATCTGTGCTGTGTTCAAGGATGCCATTCAGAGAAGGTCTGAATCTTGGCACATTCCAAGTAATGTGCTTGCTTAATAGACAGACAGATGCATTTAATTCTGATCTCAGGTCTGGCGCACATTCGTGAAGGTTTTTATAATAGATAGTGAGTTAGAGAGCTGACATGGTAACGCAAAAGCAGTCAAATTAAAGCCCTCGGTGACGTAAATGCAGGAAAAGCAGGTTCACCAACTGGAAGATAGTGTCGGTTTGTAGAGGTGGTGCTCGGAGCATGTGAAAAAGTCATGCAAGATTAGTTTAACCTCCGAGTCAGTGCCGAGTCTGTGATCTGCTACTATCTGACCTGTAGGTTCAGGGCACAAGCAGGGAATGAACACTATCATATTTCTGTGGTTGCAAAAAATACCAAAGGGATATTAAGAGTATTGAATTATTTGTGGGGATCAGGGCTCTGCCTCTTCAGACAAGGGTCACAATGTGGTTCCACTGAGATATTGTTGATGTGTTGATGGCAGCAGGAGAGCTCACATCCTGGCTCTGATTCTTCCGCTGGAGCAACCCTTTGTTTTCCATGCCAACATATTTTTACATAAACATACTTACCCTAGTGTGATTGTTACAGCGAGATGACTTTTGAGTTTTTCCAGGATTTTGAAAAATGTGACAATGGCACGCCAGCCCCTTGCTGCATGAACTGGTCAGGACATGCCTCTTAATGCAAGTAAGGTTGTTTCCTTTTCCACATCCCAGTTACATTACACCAGAGTGTAATGTTCCTTCAAAAACAGCCCCAATTACACTTTTCCCCTCAAATTGTGTATGTCCTTTTGGCCGTGTTGCAATAGGAGTGAAAGGAAAAGCACTGCCTTTATACCAAGTTGATTAGCATGCTGGGTTGTTTAAATTGCCTCCTGGAGGGCTGACGTGAAATCGAACAATATCCCTTGGCTTTAGAGAGTAGCCCCATAGCTTCTCATTTATTTTTATGCAGAGTTAGGACAGAGCCTTGGCACCGCTCCACAGAGGAAGCCGAGCCCAGGAGGCCAGGTCTGGGTAGGTCAGGACAAATCAATTAATATCAGCTCAATAAAAGTTCTTGGCTCTTTCTGGGACATACTTTACTGTGACAGTGCAACCTGGGCGCCCAGTGTAATTACGTGGATAAATTGTTAAGTGTGCTTTCGACACTATAATGGAATAATATCCCCTTCCTATCTCTATAAAAGACCTCTATTAAGATCTGATTTGTCTTTGGACACTGCTTTTATGAGGAGTAATGGTAGATCATTGTTTGTCATTGCGATTATTATACTTTATTATACTACATTTTCCTCTTGTGTGCTGATTTTTATGACTGTGCATGTTGTTCCAACTCAACCTGAATGCTCTTTTTTTTTTTTTTTTTTTTTTTGCTAACATTCGGTCATCATGTAAAATTCAATGGGCCTAAGGCATAATATTATTATACCCTTGGAGGCAACCAGTTCTGTGGAAACACTTATTAATGTACTACTTATATACCTATAAATACTACAAATGGGACAGATAAAATAGGTGGTAGAGGATTGAACATTATTTGACTGCTTTCAATGAACCAAAAATGATCTCAGTAGTTAGGAATAATTGAAGTGGCTACAAATATTTCCCTGTTCCTTTGTGATGTTAATGAATGAGGCTTTAAAACCAGATCAAAACCCCTGTGATTTATACGACTATATTGTTTTTATTACTCCGCTAATAGGGAACTTCATTTCAGGATGTTATCTACTGTTCAGTAATGTTTGAACAACACAAGGTCTATTAAACTCAGTACTGTTGCCATGTTCATATTTTGTGACCACAATATAAACACTGGTTATTAGACCTCCGGGCTGAATGAAGGTGTGCATGGTGGCAGACATGTTTGCGTGAGTCTCGCGGTGGATTCCTTAACATCACAGCAGCTTAAAAGTAATTACAGCGTCTCAGACATCTGTTTGTGGCCTGCTTTGCGTTTGGATCGCAGTCGCATCTTTGAGGCCGCGCTACACACACTCTCTGACAAACAATACGTTGGCAAATGACAAGTCAATAAGAGCAGTTTTTCTTCTTTAGAGCGAGAAAACAAAGTCCTGTATTTGCATGTTTTCATTCTGGTTTCTCTAGGGGTTTTGTTTTGGAGACAGCTTTCATCTTTGTGGTGGGGACACACAACCTGGCCTAATTTGTGTTTTTTATGGAAGCAGTATGGGCAAACAGCTACGCCTGAAATGCAGCCAAACACTACTTAGTGTAATGGAGGACCAGTGTCTTTTGTCAAGCATTAGAAAACACTTGTTTGACTCGAGTATTGCATTGTTTTTCATCTGGAAAATCAGTCATTTAAAATTGATTATGGTCCTGGGTAGCATTAGCATCTCTTGAGAAACACATTGCATATTTGTACGCTTGCAACAAGCACTACTCATCATCTGGTTTCACACTTTTTTTCTTTAAAACAACCAGCCCCACATGATGCTATTTGTCAAAGATAAGCCTCGTGGAAAACGACGCGTGCTCAGAGCTGTCATAAGAGCTGGTGTTTTCAATTTTCTGTCATTTTAAAACTTCTCCGTAACCATTTTTAATTAGCTTTGAAGTAAAAATGTCTGCAATGCCCTTTTTGACAACTAAAAGCGTATCCCCCCTAGCACCACAGACAGACAGGCTCTAGGAACCAGCACAGGGAATCACTGTTTTTGTTTTGTGTTGTCATGCGCATATGTTTCTGTAAATACTTTTTTTCACAATGGTCGAGTTGCCGCGCTCAGAGGTTTGTGAGGTCTTTATTTGAACAAGCTGCCTGTCAATGTGCCACACTGACGTATCTGTGCATGTGCACTTGCCGAACCTGACACAACTCTCTTGTGGCAAAATGGAAAACACTTGCAGCGCACTGCCTGCCTCATATTGTCTGATGGGAAGATTAAAGCCAATCCAAACAAAATTCACTGTCTTCAATTTTGACTTGGTCTATTGTGAGACCACCGAGGGGAACGGCCTGCTCAGCTATGTCATCAGATCGCGTTATCATTGATCTCAGTCTCCAGCTCTCGTCTTCTGTCTGTCTTCGCATTCCTGAGTCCGCCCTGTGCTTTCAGGCGATTCCACGTGGCTCGCACTGACCTTTCATCGCTCCATTGCAATCAGAAATAACGATGATTTCACCACATTTACATGCGACAGTGCAATGAGATGCATTTGACACCTTTTGGTCTCAGACTTTAAATTTAACCACCTTTAATTGACTTCAGCAGCCTGTGTCGACAGTCAGGGTAGTGAAGATAACATGTTGCCACCACAGCTCTGTGTATTTGTCATCTTGTTAATGTATTTATTGCTGCTTTGTCCTGACACTAAGAAGATAGCATGGTGTGCTTTGCAGGCTCGGCCCCCTTTAGAGGAAAGAGCATTTCCAAACATCTTCTGAGAGTAACTGAGCTTGTAAATAATCTTATTATGCTTCATTATGAGTTCACAATGACTTGGAAAACCATTATTTGCTTATTATAGTAAAGGAAATGTATCAACACAGACAAGCACAATCATGAGAAAATTTCTTCCATGAATCTGAACAAAAGTTAAAATTAAAATATTTGCCACTGAGGTCAACTACATTTCGAGTTGTGCTTTGATAAAGGGGTCAAAATTAATACAGTCCTCCTCAGCGAATACATTAGAAACTCCACTTTACATTTCTAAAGTGCTAAGGTTTGCTCCCAGTATTTTTGCAATAAAATCAGAGATGTTCTTTTTAAGTCCACGTCTAGATGAATTACAATAAAATTCAGTCATCAGCGAAAAAAAAAACGGTAAATGTACAGTAATTGTGTTAAATGTGTTTCTTCTAGTAAAATAGATCCAGAGGTTTGGGGACAATTGTGGCTATTTAGGATTTTTATGAAAATGAGAAGTTACCCAAACAAGATGTACAACTGATGTTTGACTTTGTTGTGGCCGATGTGGAGTCTGAATTTATCCAAATACTCTCCATATGTCTGGCAACTCCACTGACCCCTCTTACTTAGACATACCAGGGTGGATGTGCTCCAAGCTTAGCCAGTGCACTGTGTTATTGTTTTACTTATACAATCATCACAGCAGTGAAAACTCCTGTGAATCCTACCAAGGACTGATAGGGATACTACTGTAGCATGTCTATATTTGGAGTAGAGGAGTCGGATAGAATGCCAGAGGCGTTTTTATATACGTCACGGTGTGGCAAAGGTGAAGTAAAAAATATCACGTTGTTAAAACACACCAACAGAAAGCAACTGTATGTGAAAGAGAGCATTACAGCCAGATGTTATAATTGTTTATTTGTGCCTGTTCGGCTTGAAGGCAGATTGTCACTTCTGTTAACCGGATCTGTCTGTGAGGGAATGATTCATGCGGACAGCACCACAGATTGTGCTCGCAATTACCCGAAATAGCTCTGGCACTGACCGTCAAGCAAGTTCCCATGCGCACATGCATAGATGAGTGCGTACATGTCATTGTACGTGTATAAATGCTTGTTCACATGCCCACGTGGACTAAAAACATGTCTCCTGGTATGTGTGCATTCTTGCCGTCATGCACATAAAGTCTGGGATCTGGTGAGTTTTTCTCCACCCATGGTGGGCCTCTCTCAGCCAGATGGATGGTCTCAGCCAGTGTCAGAGAGGTGACAGCTGGCTGGCCTGGCCTCTTCTGGCCAAGGGTCTGGATCCTGTCCTCTGACAGCTCCTGACAGCTCCTGATGGGCAACACATCTACCTCTCCCCCCACCCATGTGGTTGCATCATGGAAAGTCCTGGTTTGCTCAGAAATCAATGATGTCTCACAGCGTGCTTTAATGAAATGTAAATTATATGAGCCACACCCTGGAGAGATGACACCTGAGCTCATAAGTGGTCTAAATGAAGTAGCCACCCCACTGATGATTGAATAATTAGAGCTTTTCAATGGCCGTAAAACATGTTTTACACAGGAAAAGATTAATGGTATTTCTACTCCAAGCTGAAAACAAGAGGACCTGCTACATACAGATGGAGATGTGTAAAACCTACGTACCAGTTCAAAAACTCATTAGGTTAGCTACATGAAAGTCATAAATAACACTCAGCTAATGCTACTTATCTCATGTCATACAACACCTCCTGACTCTCATGCTCCCTCGCTGTCTTCTCCGTTTTACCCTCACAGTCAACTTGTCAGAAAGGCTGGAGGTCTAAGATGCAGCAGCCTGGGGAGTGATGCTGGAACCGGGGAGTGTGTTCGTGGATTTTGTAGTGCGTGTGTCATTATTTTCAGCTTCCATGTAGCAGGCTGCAGCAGGACAGAGATGGAGCTATGCTAAACCGAGCATTCTGGGTTCTGTGTTAATGAGACAGCTCTGCAGGGATGAGAAGAACACACACAGAGCAACTCAGGAGACGTCTGCTGGCCTCCCATAGGTAATTCCCTTAAATGAAAAGCAGACCGCATGCTAGTCATTGTTGCATCAAGGGGGTGAGGATGAATAGTGACGGGGTTGTATTTCAACGCACCTCCCCATGCTCTTATTACGGGGCTGAGATGAGTGGAGGCAGGGGTACCTTGTTCAGACACTCCCCGCCGATGCTCTTTCTTACCCAATTATCCTTGACTAGAATGACTTGTGTAATGCTGGCTGTGTCACGCAGCTTTGGAATGGATGTTTTATCCTATCAAGGCCTTTTCATTTTTCAGATTAAGAATTACTCTTGCTTCCAACCAAGGACGCCAACATGAAGCTTTCTACATCTGGGAGATATTAGGACACATGGAAGAGGCTCATTTAAGGCTCTTGTTAGCTCACCTGGTGCTTTAAGTAGGACCATTAATGTTTTTTTCATGAAACATCTTTTTTTTTTTTTTAATTTCATGAGGTCAAGCAGGCACGTACACCTAAAAAAACAGAATAATAACTCAAATTAATAGAAGCAAAAGAAATATAAGTGGAGAAAAAAACATGAAAACAATGACGAAATAAAGAAATGCAAGTAAAATCAGCTACATTGTTGTGTTTTCTTCCTCAAATTTCCATAATAAAACACACAATATAGTGGTTTTGTACATTATATGTGTTTTTCATTCTTTCCTTTTTGACTTTAAACTATGTACACACCCCTGGAAGTCACTAAAATATATCCATATGCTTTGAAATATGTTGACTTTTTTTTTTTTTTTTTTTTTTTTTTTTACATTTTACTTGACAAACGAAATAGGAAACATAAGTTACTAATTAGATACATAAATATATCAAGGCCTTTTCATTTTCAGATTTATAATTTGTCTTCTTTCCAAGCGGACAGTGATGTGATGCTTTCTACATCTGGGAGATATTAGGACACATGGAAGAGGCGCATTTAAGGCTCTTGTTAGCTCACCTGGTGCTTTAAGTAGGACCATTAATATTGATCTACTTAAAATGTGCACAACCTCAGTTCAGACGTCTGTTCAACGAAAAGACACAGAGTCCCTCGTTGCGCGCTAGCATGTCAATTCCAGGCTTGCATCAGCCATCGCTATCAAACTGGCCCGAGCTGTGATTTGGAGCTAATAGGTTTCCCAGATGTTCTCCCTTGTATTTCATTGAATCCAACACCTCCGCAGGCCACTGTCCAGCTATAAATCACAGCCTGCTTGCTGCGTGAAGAGAATGAGGGGATGTGGCTTGATGCATAAGTCACATGCTTGATTCATGAGCTCACTGAGAATATCTTCAGGACACAAGCGAAACAATTAGCTGTTACCTTAACCCCGAGGCCACAAAGTCTCTTAAAGGGGTTTAGTATCCCCTTTATAAGCTCTGAAGCTCCAGCCCAAAGCCGTGGGGACAGCAGGGCTTTATAAGAATGATTTGGTTTTATGTGGTATTCTTGGATGACAGTCTACCACGAGTCACTGTGCAGTGTAAGAAACAGTTCATGGCTTTATTTGGTTCTGAAATCGAGCTCCAGTTCCAACCGTCTGAGCTTAGTCAGGTTGAGCAGATGTCTGATAAAATGTTCTTCCCTCATCCATCTAATGTAAATGTACTGTGTGACCAAGGTTGTTATTAATCTCTGCATTTCAACAGCTGATGTTTTTCTTCCAGCTGCTGAGCCAAAATAAGATCGTGGTAAGAATTACATCTGTATCAATATCCAACATGTGGCCTGATCACTTATCCATAAACACATGAATCTACCTGATTAAATTCCCCAGCGAAATGTATGATTTAATAGGCATCTTTATCCACTATGAACTAATGAGCATCTTGACCTTGAGCTGACGTGTGTTTTTATATTATATAGACTCTTCATTTGTCTGAAACAGCATTAATCCTTCTAGAAAACACAAATGCGAGATGGTTGTATTTCACTCTAAGCTCGGTCTCCAACTCCTCTTGGTTGCTGAGGCCTGTGGGAAATCATGCCATTTTAAATCTTTCTCCTTCCTGAAAGGATGTCGCCTCGATTCCACTTTTTCAGCTTTTATTAATGATCGTCAGCGGGTTTGAGATCTTTTAATGTGCAATCCATCTGCTCTTTGGCTCACATGGAGGAAATGAGCAGATTCATAATCTGTACCTGCGCAGGCAAGGTGATCTGACATGACGAGGAGAATGATCAATCTCGTATTAACGTTTACTTTTCAAAGGCTAAACTACATCAGCGGAATGACAGGTTTAAAAAAAAAAAAAAAAAAGAAAGAAAATAGACGCAAAGATGCCTCTGCTGTCTGAGCTCTCCAATTCAGTGACTCATCTAACATCAATAAAAGAGTAAAAAACCGCTGCTACAGACACAAAAGTATATGATCCGTTACTCACACGCTGTTAGACATTTCCCAAATAATTCCCCACCCTTCACATCTGATTCTGTGTGAACTTGGAGTCATGTTTAACTTTGTGAGCACTTTCACACCCAGATTTTAACCTTTGTGCAATAAAAGATCTTTGGATCAGATTGTTCTTCAGTTCAAGCCAAAACACGCTCAGAGGAAACTTCCAGTAACCCTTTAGATTAACGTACACATACTCATCATTAATTTGGAATTTATTAATATACACATTAAATCTTTATTACTGATTATAAAGCACTTATTATTGGCTGATTATTCATGACTATATTGTACAGTGTTTATGCAGTAACCTCCAAATTACATCTTATTTATAGTGAACTGGGGAGTTGTATGTTATTATCCTAATATTGTTTATCTAACAAGATGTAAAACTACTGTGTGTCCAAATAAGTCTAATGTAAGTCTTTTTAACTCCAAATATGTTGCATTGACAGGTGAAGCTCGGCTCATTTAAACACCGTCAGGTTACAACTCGTACTTTGCTGATTTGTTACATCAGACTATACCTTGTTTGTGAAGTGCTAACGAAAGTGAGTGACATGTAGCTGCGAAACCGGAACTTTTAGACCCAGCTTTCTCTTTCTGGTTCACACTCAGACATACTAGGTGATGATAACTGCTGTAAAATTTTAAAAAATGACAAGAAGAGATCTATGGTCTGTTCTGAGCCCTAACTTGCCAACATTAAAAATAAATGGCTCAGTCAAAGATACCAAAAAGACAGGATTCTCTTCTGTATTCGGTTTTATTTCACTAAATCTTACACACACAGGGCCTTTCTTGTTTTATTTTTGACAACTTCCTTATTTAATGTTATTGATGAGTAATTAGGAGGATATTTAGACAAACATATGGCCTGGGGGTTATGCAGAACATATTAATAAATGCTCTATGATAGCTAAAGTCAATAGAAAAGTGAAAGCCTGCTCCCTCTGGTTGTGTTTTACAGCCAGTGGTGAGAGTCAAATCATTTTTTATGATGTTCGTCAATTTAAAAGATAATTTCACTACTCGGCAAAGTCATAGTTTATTGGGAAACTGTTAAAACACACTGTGAAAATACATAAATGCACAGACTACTCACACAGAAGGGTAGTCAACATCATCTCTCCCACCACAATCTGTTCAGAATTTGTGAACAGATTGAAATTTCTCTGCAACTTCAACATGACCAGAGTAGTAGTTATTTCTTCCTCTTTTGATTTTCACACAAAAACGCATAATACTTTACTATCAATGCAACAAACTGTGACTTTTTTTTCTTCTTCTCAGTACATAAGTATGTTTAATTGAAAGTAGAAATCAAACTGGACCAAAACATTTGCCCCTTTTACATAACACTTCTGTTCCAGGAATATTTCACCTTTATTCTGTGTAAACAAAATGGTGCGATCATTTGGTCCCACCTTTATCGTAGCTTTGTAACACCTCTGGGGGTAATAACAGAGTCATGATAAAGGTGGAATCATGATTCTGAAACACTATGTAAACGGAACGCCTCTCCTTCCACAACCAAAGTGTGATGTTTTGATGATGTATTTGCTTGTGTGACCCTTGCGCGGGCTGTGCACAGTAAACAAACACATCAACGTGACCAGAAAGATCAAACAAAGGAGATGCTGTGATCTACGAGCTGCTGTCACTTCGAGTGGAGGACAAGCCTTGAAATCTAGACCACATAGCGGCAGAAAATATTCTTGCTGAATTTGTGGTCTAGCATCACACGGTGGGAGCCCATCATTGGTCCGACTCAATGTATGTCGAACCAATCAAAACGCTCTGTCTGTGTAGGGAGTTGTTGGGGCGGGCTTTGCACAATGACGACAGGGCTGTACGAGGGCGAGATAGCAGAACAATCATAGAGGGCAACAAAGATGGATGTGGCTAATGAACCGCGCTCGTTTGAATCGACTTTGTTGTTGATGTTGGAAGAGTTCGACTTGGGCTTTTCTTTGAAAGTTGAGCAGAAAGAAGCACTCAAGTCATTCATTTTAAAGAAGGA
>JAQQZY010000015.1:23530992-23542102 GCA_030068375.1 Ostorhinchus rueppellii
TATTATTATTATTACTATTATTATTATTATTATTATTATTATTATTATTATTATTATTATTATTATTATTATTATTAATTATAAAAATGAAAACCTGCATATTAATTCATATTACTTTAATATTTTAATATGAAACATGAAAATACTGAACATGTAACACTTCAACAAAAGCATCCAACATCGACATTTTCCCTCATTCACAAATTTTTACTAAGGAACAATAGGATATTTACTGTTTTCCCCTTTAGTCTGTTTAGGGTTTTTTATTCAGAACCTCTCCTGCCTTTGAAAAGACTGTGCTGGTACAGAAGTGGCAGTCATTCTCACATATCTCACTGCAAGTTTACTTAGGGCTGGGAAGGACTGACGCAGTACACACTTACCCAGGCGGAAGAAGAAGTAGTTCCCACCAACTGCGTGTCATTTGGGCAAGATCCCAATAGTTTAGTTACTGTCCACTGTGTTCCTGATATACATTATCACAAATGACCAAAGTATCAAAAGTATTGATATTTTGATTTGTGAATCAATTCTAGAGTGTAAAGGTCTGGTATTGGAGATATTGACATTTCAGTATTGATCCACACATCACTACAGATTACCAATTACTTTACACTGGAGGAATTCCTGGAAATAAAAATTCCTGCAAATGTCAGTGGAATAAGGGGAAATGTGCTCAGCTCTCCATGTGCTATCACTGTAAAAACAAACCTTTAGAACCTACTCAATAAAAGTGATTTACAAAGTGAGTAGATTTTACCCTATATTTGGAGTAAAATGTAATTAAATGTAAGCGCTATAACACACTATAAAAAATTTGGTAATATCTACCCAACATATCCCAATAGATTACATAACAAATTAATCTTAAAAGTGAGTAATAATAATAATACCTAATTTTGAATAGGAATATGGTAATTAATTTAATTGTTAACATTACTAACTAATGAGCACAAATTATTATTGCTCAATCTTTAACCTGAGCAAACATGTGAGATATCACAAATGAATATTTCAGTCTCATGTTTTACTTTTAATTACCTTAAAATAGGAAATCATTCCAGACTCTCATGAAACAAAGGAGCAGCTTAGCTCATGGTACAAGAATATGCAACTCAACAGAAATATTCATTCAAAAAAACCAAAAAAAGAAAAAAAACAAAAAAAGCTACTAAAAAGGATAAAACACACCATAACTCTGCTATAGTAAAAGAGAAACACTTCTAATCTACTCAGAACACTGTAAAACACATAAAAACTGTCCCAGCTAGTTTGTCCCAGTGCATGCTGGGAAACTCCCCCCAGCTGCTCCTTCAACATATTACAATATTATATGGTAGATTTTATTATATTATTTATATTATTTATATTATTACCTGGGCCAAGGAGGTTATGTTTTTGCTGGCGTTTAACTGTTTGTCTGTTTTGTTTTTTGTTTTGTTTTTTTATATTTTATTTTCAAAGTTTTCAGATATAATACAAACATACAAAATAACAACACAAAAATAACCCCAGTAACAATACAAAAACAGTCACAGTACAATCACAAAACCTCACAATACAGTGTCACAGACCAAATGATATAAAAAAACAACCAAATATCTAATAATAATATATATATAAGATAAAAAAAACAAAACAAATATCAGTCATCACCTCTCGACATCTTACTTGAGGCGGTAGTAGAGGATTTGTCTGTTTGTGTTCAAAATAGCTTGTAAAGTTCTGGACGGATTTGGATGACATTTTCAGGAATTGTTAGAAATGGAACGAGGAACAAGTAATTCAATTTTGGTGGCGATCCGGATCACTGTCTGGATCCAGCAATTTTTTTTAAACGTTTCTTTCTCATTGGGAGATAGGGCATGGCAGCACAGAGCTGCATATGAGGGCATTCAGTGCCATCCAGTGGAGAAAGTACAAACACTACCTTTAAAAAAAAAAAGTACAAACACTACCTTGGCGGAGGTCTGCACTGTCTGAGTGCTTTTCTAGTTTTAAGTAGCAATTGTTCCTGTTAACACATAGGTAGTGTATGTAGAATTGAACCAGTTATAATAGATTTAATTAGGTAACTATTACTGTTGATTAAAATGGAACTGATTTCCATAGTTTGTATATGCCAACCCCTGAAATCCTTTTTACAGTGTATTCATACATAAAGAAATAAGCATTTATGTAGTAGTGAATGCATCCATATCTACCTTAATGTCAGGTGGTACTAAAATTCCTTCCCTCTGCGCAAGTAAATATTGCATATGGTATGGAAAAATAGTTCAAAAAGACCATCCTCCTGAGTGGATGAGACTTGGGTGGTGGTTTTTGTTATGTGTTGACCTCTCTGTGGAGTCATACCTTTGTGCTTTGAGGTCCTGATGCATCATTCAGGCCTCCACGGTGACAGCTAGATCCTGGCGCTGCTGCCTTCAGAGAGCTGCCTCTTTCTTCTAAGCCAACAACAAAGCACGAAGCAGCTGCACGGACTGTCATAAGATCATCCTGTCATTTATTCTATACAAATTACTTACACATGTTCTGCACTGCCTTGCCCTCAAGGTTAAAACACTTCCTTCTCTCATATGAGCTGGAGGAAGGATGGAGTCAGGACAGTTGGCAGAGTGATAGATTTACTCTCAGTTGTAGCCACTACAGCGGTGTCTCTCATTTCCCTTTTTCCACACCTTCCACTGAGGTCCAGACACTGCGGAGAAATGAATTCCAGAGATATTCATGTGCTGTGTTCGACTTATTCCTGGCCTGCTTGTGATCACACCTTTAGATTCGGATTAAAGTCAAATCAGAAGTAACTCAAGGGAACACCCTCACATGGCAAACAATTACAGTCAATGTCATTTGTCCACTAGCTGCCCAGTGTGATGGGAAATAAGGAGGGTGATGAATTGTACTTTTTCCATATCAAAGGTGTCTCAGTTTCAGGATCACTGCACATCAGCAGGATGTGTTGAAGGGTCTGACTGATAAATGAGGAAACTAATTGGAGGAAGTGGACATGTAGTGCTATAACAAGTCAGCTCCAGCTTCAGGTCTGGTTGACTTGTTGTAAGGTTTGGACCTGTCAGGAGACTCTGTGGTCGGTGCAGAAGCTGGAGCTCTTGTAGACATGACGTGCAAACCAAGGTGGATCTAAACAAAAGCAGATCATGAGCTGCTTTCCATTACATACTGCAGACGCCTGCCTCTGAACTGGGCTGGACCTTTTTTCTCCACTTGTGTAGCTTTGGCTCAAATGAAAGATCTATTTGTAACAGCCGGGTAATACACTATACTGGGGTCATTTGTAGGAAATAAATCATTTGTAGGAAATAAATCACAATCTTACCTTTGGTCGGTGTCCAACTCCAAGGTAGCAAAGTAGTAATACCATGAACAATAGTGCAGACTCAGAAACACACTTTTATTTCACTTCCGAGTTGGGTTCCAGGAAAATTTTACGATATTTCAGGTCACTGGCTCAGATTGTTAGTGAACTTTTCATATTTAATAAAATACATTGATAGCAAAAGCCATTCAGAAGAAAAATTGGAGCGTATTTCTCTCTTAAAGTCAGTGCTGTTCCTCTGGGAATGGTATATCCACAAGTTCCTTTACTTGACATTCTCCTTTGCTTTTTAATAAGCTTTCAGAGACACATAAAGCCTTCTGCGTCTATCCAGAGAACAAGGTTGATGCAACTCTTTAGAACAGACTCTCAGTGGAATTGTTCTCCAGCGAATGCAAATCAGGCTCGAAGCAAAATAAATCAAAAAGTAATCATCATATCATGCACAGTACAGTGGCTTAAAAATAATTGAAAAATTTCGACAAATTCTGCGGGTTTGGACCAAACCAGATGAATTGTTTTTACATGCACTAACTATCCTCTAAATGGATGTTAATTTATTTTTCCACGCTATCGAGTATCACTGAATCCTAGTGTTTCAATGATCGTGTTCATGTTTTGAGGCTCGTTTCTATATTGTAACATAATTCATAACTGTCGAGGATGTAATGATTAAGATAAACACTTGATGGTTTGCTTTTGTTTTGAAATATGTATCTATAATAAATGAGCTTCTGACAAACAAACACATGCCTGGCTTCCCCCAGACATCCTCAGAGGCTTGCGAGGCTTAGGCAGAGACAATGCCACAGCAATCATGAAAGGAAATAGAAAATCCCCTGCATGTCATGTCCTCTCACTATATCCATCAGCTTGAAAGTGCTGTTTTGGAATCAGTGGACGAAATATACATATCAGTGGATTTGACATGGAATTATTTGAATCTCTGCTGGGACGTAAATCCACCCTATCCTAATCCTGCGGTAACTTGTAAACAACCTACTGCTCGAATGTCATACCTCATATCCGCCAAAGTGTTTTTCAGCATCTTTCTTGTCTGGGCTTTTGAAAATCTGTTTCCACATAACTCAGATGCACATTCAATACATTGTGATTTTCTTCCTGACAAATATCCTATGGGGTTGTTACAATGTCTCTCACCAAAAACATGTGTTCAGTGCTGGGGTTTTTTTTTTTAGAGGTGATTGCATGCTGCGTGGTGTCCAGACTCTTTGGCCCCAACCTTGGCTCCATTAATTTGAATCAGAAAAAAAAATAAAAAATTTCACCGAATTGTGTTTTAGTCACAGAGGACCTCGACTCAACCTTCCTCTCTCCTTCCTTGGACTTTACAACAATACCGTGCCAAGGGACAAATACTCTTTTTTACTGCTAGCTTTATACAAGCTCATACACGGATAAATGATTTTCTTGCAGAAGTGACTCTTATTTGATCTCAGGCACATGTGGAGAGCACCTATGATTATAAAACCATAGCTATAAAGTAAAATAATGTATGATTTTTTTTTATATGCGTCCAGAGATGCTATTTTCAGTGACTTAGTAATTTAATTTTGCCTTCAGTTCTGCAGAATTTCAAGTGCTCTATTTTCACGATTCAGATAATACAATGTGTCTCTTGTTTATAAATCACCCAAGCCCTTCTTACATCTCCTTTTGGGACAGTCCAAGGCTCAGATCAACTGCATTGTATGTTTCCTCCTCAGTATATTGTACAGGCGTCATAGCCCCGGCCTCTCTGCCCTCATAAACACATCCAGAAGGGAGTGATTATTTCTCAAGATGTGGTGATCGAGGACTTGCCAGTTCATGCCTCTTTATGAGTGTTTTGGCATGTCGGCCTGTTCCGCCTGAAAATGCTTTTGTCTCTTGTTAGAGGAGATGCTTATCCCGACCACGCTGTGGGCCATGTGTCTTTGTCACCTTCAGATCGGTGTCTGGGATGAGAGAACCATCACAGTGAGTTTCTGCGTTTGCGTCTCTTTCTAATGAAACGTACCGTATCATGTGTCCCCAAATTAGTAACAGTATTACAGGTCATAAAACATGGCATCTCTTTTAATCCGCAGTGACACGACAATGCCCACATTCTCTCATGTTGCAACATCAGGAATGCATTTCCATCCAATGTGGGGCTTCTTAGCCATGTTCGTGCATTTTTTAGGAGGCCAATTTGTCCCCAGATTGTGAAATTTGAAGATGTAATAAATCAGCACATTTAGCAGGGATATTATGAGTGGTTGAAGTGTGGGCTTTGGAAAAGGATAAAAAAAAAAATATGTGCTCAGTCACAAGTACGATTTTTATTTTCCTTTTCTTGGATGGGCCCTCTGAAAATGTGCCAAGAAGCATGTTTGTCATGAATAAACTGCAGATAAGCTTTGATTTATGCCATTTTCAAAGCTTGAAAACTGCCATGGTTCATATTTACCACTTCAGATCTAAATTTGTTTCTGAAATCTATTTGCACTAATGCCTCCTATACAACACAAAAAAAACTGTTGATCTTTTACAATACATTATTTCTTCAAAAGTCATTGATATTCGAGCAACTGTAACGTCATAAAACTCACCATCTGCTGACGAAGATAATGAACTGCTAATGATTTTGAAATAAGATGACACATACTTAAACCTCAGGAGCTGAAATCACAGACAAAAAAATACCAAAATGTAAAATGTATGCTTTATTTCTACATGTCTCTCGGTCCAAGGTTTTTCTGGAAAAAGTGAAGCAAGTTTTCCAAGATTGCCTCTTGAGCAGTAGCCATATCCAGGTCAGAATCAACAGAATCTGGTCAGTGATTGGTTACTACAGCTGTCAATCATGTATTTAAGGTGAAGACACCACACTGATTTTCTGCAGTCAGACATCATCAGGCAGTCTGGTAAGGTCGGTGACATGACTGTGATTGGTGTTTTCTGAGCAATCAGCCGTCATTAATGCTGTCTCGAATCTTTTCGGCCGATTTAACATGTATGATTGGCCACTGCCTGTTGTTCAGTCGGACCATCCTGATTGGTGGAGGGATAGCCCTTGACTAATGGACAAGAAGTTTCCATGTGAATATAACTATACCAAGGTAACCTGGCAGGCCACACTATACATGAACTGTATAGTCTGGAATCGGACCGCTGAGAGAACTGAAGTCTGTGGGTGGATTCAACTGTTGTCGTTCAAACTGTTCCTGCATGTAAGAGGCCAGTTCTATGACCAATCAGAGCACCCAAAAGTGTGGCGTATTCAGAGCTACAAGCAGAGCCCGCTGCTATATTAGGCTTTATTGTAGCTGGTCGACTAAACAGCAAATGCATCTTTGTTTAAAACAAATGACTTGAGTGCTTCTTTCTGCTCAGCTTTCAAAGAAAAGCCTGATTCTTACTCTTAAAACTCTTAACTTAAAATTGTCGACAAAAGCTGATTCAAACGAGTGCGGTTCGTTAGCCACATCCATCTTCGTTGCTCTCTATGGTTGTTCTGCTATCTCGCTCTCACACAACCCTGTTGTCATTGTGCAAAACCCGCCCCAACTACTCCCTACACAGACAAAGCGTTTTGATTGGTTCAACATACTTTGTGTCGGACCAATGATGGGCTCCTACCATATGGTGCTAGATTACAAACTCGGCAAGAATATTTTCTTCCACTAGGTGGTCTGGATTTCTAGGCTAATGCCAAGGTACTTCACACTATTCTTGTCTTCTATAAAAGGCTGTTCACTGCTCATATTGCATCTGAATGAGTGCCAGTCAGTGTTTCCTGTGGACTTTATTCATTCCTTGAAGTGAACACTGTTAGCATTGTTAGCATAGTGCGATTTCTTCTCAGTTTTCGCCTGCGACATCTTCCTTCTTCCACAGGAAACCTGAGAGTTGACAACACCAGTATCTTCTTATTACTAGCCATCTGTTCGACAAGTACAACAACATTAACCCTTCATGAGTACTCAGTGCTCTGCTAACAACAACGACTGATGACAGTGCTCTGTGTTTAGAGAGGTGTTCCGTCATTTTATGGTTTTATGTGTTGTGCAACCACAAAATGTACCCTGGTATCAACAGTCAGGTTGGTGTGTCTTCACCTTTAAAGGAACTAAAATGTGTTCCTAATGTCAAAAAATATTAATAAAATGAATTAAAAAGAGTGTTGAGAATAAAGAGCTTTGAAGATATTCCAAAGATGACATTGTACTGGATTGTAAAGATATTAATCTATATTATAAAAGCCAAGTGGCCTCTGTGTGTTTACATGTGTGTATCTGGGGATTCACACAAAATGCGGACAGAGCTGACTACTGCAGTTTGTCATACTTAAGTATGTTTAGTCAAGGAACAGACTAGCGAAAGTGGCAAGCTGATAGGACCAATATTTTGACAGATATTCGTAATTTCGGAATGAAATAGCCTTACAGTCATGTTGCTATACCCAGAATGTTTTGGCGGTGACTGCTGGACAAATGCAGTACAGCATGTACACACACAACAGCATAAAAGCTACCACATCTAGAACCAGTGGAACCCCAGGGGTCAATGCACTAGTTTTATTTATTCATACTGTCAGTTCAGTAGATTCATATGTGGCACTAGAGGCAGTAATGAGCCACACTGCTCACCAAAAACTACATAAGATGGGATGAGACCTACTAAGAAACAACTTTTAAAGTCAAAGAATATGAAAAAATGATGAACACTAGAAGCACTGTGCTGTTTTCACCACTGGACACAGCTCTGAATGAAAAGAATGGAGTTTGATGATGAAATTGCAGCGTTTCTTTGACACAGGTGAGTTTTCCATTTCTTGATCCATGGTTCAGACTAAACTGTGACACTTCTGACCTTGTTTGGATGATTCCAAACAGATCTTTAGTGCACCTATTGACAACACAAACTGTGCAGAAAACAGGGGTGATTTATGGTTTTACTGTGGCTCCTTCTATAAACAGACTAGCTGTGGCAGTTGGTAGAGTGGGTCATCCAATGACCAAAGGGTCGGCAGTTCAAATCCTTCCTTCTGCCTCAAATCAAAGTGTCCTTGGGCAAGACGCTGAACCCTAAATTGCTCCCAGTAGGGCCTGGCAGCACCTTGCATGGTGGCCGCTGCCTTCTGGTGTATGTGTGTGCGTGAGGTTTTGTAAAGCACTATGAAAGTGTGGAAAAGCGCTGTATAAGTACAAACCATTTAGCTAAGCTAACAGACCTATTATGTAAACTTAAAACCCGACATGTGAAGATTATAAGACACACTGTTGTTTAGCCCATCTGTCAGAATAACTTGCTCTGAAGAAAACATGATGATACCATAATACAGATGTGTGTGAACAATGGGCGTCATATTTTATTCAGTGAGCGATACAGTCTGGATACATGCTGTTGATTTATTGGTGGTTTTAGTAGTCTTCACCCTGCTGTTGAGAGTTTGGAATATCAATAATACATATGACCCCTTTAACCCCCCGAAATGTCTGAAAAATAAAAGATGTGATTAGCAAAAAAAACCTGCATCATGGAGTAGTTTTTCTACAGCCCATGTTCGCGAGTGAGGAATAAATGCAAAGGTCTCATGTCCTCTCAGACCATTTACTTATTTTATGCTAAAAGGAAATTATAGAACTTTTTTTTGCCAAATGATGCTAAAAATCTGTCAAGCACTGTAGCTTTGATTATAAAAGGAACATTCAATATGATGCTATTAAAGAAAAACATTAACAGTGGGACCCAAAGCAACCAAAATCTATCAAAAGACAGAATTTGTTGTTATTATATTAAGTCCACCCTACATTGTGTGTCTGCATTATTCACCTTAATGTAGACTCCAGTGTCTGGCATGAGATTTGCACTCCCCCTGGAGCCAACAAGGGAGTTTCTTGCTCGTCAGACTGACTAATGAAATCAACACTACCGGCTCATCTCTGAATACCTATCATCTTAATTATATTGTAGAAATACCACTGGCTCTTTTCCCAGACCTATACGTACAGAATCAGCCATACAAGATCAGGCTTGGCAAATGTTTATTTTCCCAAATACTAAACGGGACCCTGGGGATATTATGCTTCGTTCCACTTTGTCTCTCACTTCAAAAGCACTGCTGGGAGTCACATGACATATTTCTTGGAGTCTATTTGTCAGAAAACTGGAAACTAGTAGGACGAGCTGTGTCCTAGTCTGTACTTAATGATCTTTGATTCTTAAAACTGTCTTTTGATGAAACTAATTCATTCAACAAGCTGTAAATATATTTTAATTTCTGCCTGCCGATCATTTCCCCCCCCCAATGGCAAGTATTTTCCTTTTGCATCAACATTAGGGAGGAATGCACTGGCTTGCAGACCCCCACAGGGCTCATAAATTAAAAAAGTGTGGACAAATTATTAAATGGCAAAAATTTAGAGGATAGAAATGTGAGCTGTGTATATTGCAACATGCTGTTTGACTCTCTGGCTCTAAAACAGACCTTTTATTACTGTTCTCCTTCCCACTCTCCTCAAACAAACTCTCACACTTGCTTAATTAAATCCTCTATTGAAAATGTGTTTGTGGAAAGAAAGGAGATATTCCGTGCCGAAAACACTTTTGCAGACAATTCCTGGCCCTTTGTTTTCCTAAAGAGGGCTGCTCTCTCTCTCCAGCCTGTGTTTGTTGGCTTATAACTAAGGGAATTTATTTCCAACAGATTTTTTTTTTTTTTTTTCATCATCTTGCAAAGCTGTGGTGCTATTATTGCACTGGTATAAGCTGACAGTGAAACAAAGACCCGGGTCATAGGAGCAATTAAACTACTCAGTTCCATAACAGACATTGTGATGGGATTTGATGACCATTATAAGTCCAAAGCTGTTTCCTAGAAAAAGCTTTAGTTCAAGTTTGTTGGACATGATTCACCTGATTAAAATTTGTTTTGGTTAAACAATAAAAATGCTTCAAGTGAGCACTCAAATTTGTAGTTGCTGGATCTTACTGTGTATCTTAAAAACACATTCCTTATTTCCCTCTGTAGCTGTCTTTTTGCTTCCCAGCGGCTGTTAATGCTTTAAATGTCATCACATGCTAATACAGACTAAAATAATGGGTTGAAGTCACTTGGCATGAAGACGTTTCTGTAATATCACGGTGGGAGACTTTTTCCAACAGTGAAAATCACAGAATAATTCACTTGTAATGGTGCTTAATTGTAAATACACTATGCTTTTACAATATTTGTCACTAAGCACACTACAAAGTCTACAACCAGACTTAAACAGCAGTTTTACAAAACATACCCTCATACTTGAACGATGGAACAGGTTAAAATGACATATATGCATACTGTTGTTTAAAGTATAATAACCTTTCTGTTTAAAGTCCTTTAATTACTCACTACACTGTTACCTATAAAGTTGGAATAAAATGTTTTTATCTCATGAAATTATTATGACAACGTGATTTATTCTTAAAAAATAAGTGTAATATTATTATAACCTATATTTAACCAGGAAAAAAGCTAATTGAGACACACACAAAAAAAAATCTCGTTTATTATTGGGTAGTTACAATTCTAAGTACATAAAAACAGAAAAAATATCTACACTGTCACTATCACTACCGTTGATGAGTAACAGAGATGTTTCTAATAATTAGTTACTTACTTTACTTGAAAGAATGTTATTGGTTATAACCAGAGATGTATAAAGTACTGGAGTAGAGGAGTGCAGTAGAAGTACAAGTGTTATATCAAAAAACTGACTTGAGTAAAAGTTGAAGTGTTCTTTA
>JAQQZY010000015.1:23557103-23577477 GCA_030068375.1 Ostorhinchus rueppellii
AATCTGAATCTACACTGCAAAAATATAAATCTTACCAAGTGTATTTTTCTCATTTCTAGTCAAAATATCTCATCTCACTTAAAATAAGACATAATCAAATGAAAGTAACTTTTCGGTGTATATAAGGACTGAGTTTTAGACAATAGATGTTGAAAATCTTATTTCAAGAAATTTTACTTTCATTTTGAATTTTTTTTTTGTTTGTTTTTTTTGCTTAATTTCAAGTAAAATCTCAACAAGTGAAAATCATCTTGGTAAGATTTCTTGAAATAAGATTTTCAACATCTATTGCCTAAAAATAATTTCTTATATCTCCCTGAAAAGTTACTCTTTAGGTGATTATGTCTTTTTTTAAGAGTGATGAGATATTTTGACTAGAAAAATACACTTAGGGAGATTTTTTATTTTGCCAGTGTATGTTGTATTTTTGCACAAGTTAATAATCAAACACTAATTATCTTTTGCATTCCCATGTATGTCTGTGTTTCATGTAATCTTGGTCGGTTGTAACTGGAAGGTACTTTCGTTGCTCTGAAATATGTGCAATGACAATAAAGTAAATCTGAATCTGAATCTACACTGCAAAAATCTAAATATTATCAAGTCTATTTTTCTCATTTCTAGTCAAAATATCTAATCACACTAAAAATAAGACATAATCAAATGAAGAATAACTTTTCAGTGAGATATAAAAGGACTTATTTTTAGACAGTAGATGTTGAAAATCTTATTTCAAGACATCTTTGCTTCAATTCAGCAAAAAAAGAAAAAAAAATCTTCAATTAAGCAAAAAAATCTGCCGGTGCAACAAGTGAAAATTATCTTGGTAAGATTTCTTGAAATAAGATTTTCAACACCTATTGTCTAAAAATAAGTCCTTATATATCTCACTGAAAAGTTATTCTTCATTTGATTATGTCTTATTTTAAGTATGATGAGATATGTTGACAAGAAATGAGAAAAATACACTTGCTTCGATTTTGATTTTACCAGTGTATGTTGTATTTTTGCACAAGTTACTTATCAAACACTAATTATTTTTTGTCCTTTTGGCCCTTTATTTTTCATGCAGTCAGTCCTTGACCTTGAGTTCATTTAAACACATTTAATTTATTGAAACCATCTACCACTCAATTTCCTCAATACTTAGAAAACTGCTTTTATTATATCTGAGTCCAACCTAAACTTGCCCCACCTACACTAAACTAGTCCAAAAATATTTTGACTAGAAATGAGAAAAATACTCTTGGTAAGATTTGTATTTTTGCGGCGTAGTTCTTCTGCTGCAGCTACAGTATCTATAACAAACTCATGAAGGAGCTGAAACCTTCTTTGACACAACGCCAGTGAAAATGTATGTTGTAAGAACAGAGTTATTGGAGGGCTGGATTGGATTTGATGGTGCAGGTGTACCTAATAAAACAGTAACTCGGTTTACATGGAGGGATTCTTCTTTGGCTGCTTTCTACCGTCTCACCGCTGACTTGTACCTCGTACAACCCATGATGGCACATTTTCATTTCATCCAAAATATAAGCCATGGAAATCTTTTCCAGGCACAAAGAGAAGAAGTTCCCCGTGGAGCCACTTTGGCAAAAGAGGCTGTTACTAAAATAATAATAAAAAAAAAAAAAAAAAGGGGGGGGGGTTGCCTTTAGGACTTCAATATACTGGAAGCCCTGCTTCAAAATCTGGAAATATACTGTGGATTTTCTTATCGAGGTTTTAACTTTGTCGGCTTTAAAGCACAGGACAAGACCACTAAGCTTGTCAACAGCCTCTCTAGTATTTGTATAATGTGTGGCATGCATGTTCTCAGGTCTGTCCATGTGTTCTGGTCTTCATTAGACTTAGACTGAACATCTTTTGCGGCCTGACAGAAAGAGCCTTTCATGTGTCCCTTGCCTGGTCCCACTCACCAGAGCCTAACCAGAAACATGCCACCGCCCAGGGCAAGGTCACATTTCTCACCATACCGCAACTTTAAAGCAACATTGGCTTCCTAATGGGAGGGAGGAAACACTCCAGTTATTTTTCATCAATCTCACAGACAATATACCCCATCTCATCATATTGAAAGAGTACCAGTGCAAATAGATGTCGTCCATGTGGTAGTAATCTGCACAGAATGCCTGATGATCTCACTGACCTGAAACTCACATGAGAGTAAAATTCGGAGCTTTCAAATCGTTCAGGTTACGATCGAAGTCGTCTGAAAAGCACAGTGGACTTCATCCATTTCATTTTTTTTTTTTTTTTACGCCGTACTTCAAAGTCAAGCTCGGATTGTACCTATCATCAAAACCTAAATTCCATCCATCCCTTAAGGAGTAATGTTACAGTTGCTCAGTCAACTATTGTAGAATGACCCATAAAAGTGGCTTAGATTTGATAAATAGTGATGCACGCCTCATTGCAATGTTAATCTGCAGAACGGGTGCTAAGAGGTCAGAGGAAATGTGTGGGAGAAACAGTCTATCTTTGTTGTTCTCCTCTGAAAGGACGCACTGTGTGATTCCTAATTCAAGTAAAATAAGGGCTAATGTCAACCAGAAAATGGGCAAATATTTGACTGGCTGGGATTATTCAAAGAGCCAAATGAATAATATTGTTTTCAGAAATATGTGTTTAAGTTTGAAAGCAATATCCCCCGCCTGACTTTCACAATAGGGATGTAATGTCATGCAAAGTGAATAAGCCCTCACTGGCCTTGTACCATCAGAGACAAAGCTTTTGTACTGACGACTGGCCTATTATTTAGTTGTTGCATTTTTTCCTTTCTTTTATGTCCTCTGAGACTTGGACGTCTTGCAACATGCCTCAAAGGAGGCTGGAGGCCCTTTTGTTTTGAGGTTTTCACACTTGAGGGCCATGGTATTTGGTATGTGTGGAGAGGGACTGTGACAGTCTGAAAGGGAGAGGGGCTGGGCTGGCTCACACAGAAAGGAGCCTTGGCTAAACACTGGCCCCGCTCCTAGAAAAGAGAGGGATTAGCGTGTGCAGACCAAGAGGAACTAATCTCCTGTGACATAATAGAACTGTACATAAACAACATCCCTGAGAAGTGAGTGGCAAAGCATTGACTGAGTGAAGAGGCTGAGTGTGTGAAAACAAGGACTCCGAATAATTTGTTGCTCTCAGTGAAAACGGTGATGAGAGAGTCGACTTCAACCAGAACTCTTAACATCTGGACTGCGACGTCTCTTCACAAACATACACTTAGAAAAACAAGCACTCAGAAGAATCTTAATAAATATCAAAATGGAGCTGATCGGAATCGATTTAAATCTTGCACAATGTTCTGAAACGACAGCAAATAAGGAATTGATTAGCTGCACGTAGACTGTGTTTACAATAACTGAAGCTGTGTTTTCTTGGATCTTCTACAAACAGGGCAGATGCAGTTGCTGGAATAATGGCTTCTACTTCAAGCCATCATTGTAGGGGAACTATTTTGGAGAACAGCTTCATCAACATGCACATGTTAAAAACATATGACAGGGATGAAGATGCCGTAACCTCTGACTGCTGAGAGTGTGTCAGTAAATAAACAGTAAATGACTGCATGTTGTTGGGTAACTTCTACTGGAAATAAGTCAACAGGAGACAGATGAAATACTACGAAAACTCCACTTTGTTTAGTGTAAGTGTGGCAAGTTTGTGTTGGACTCAGATATAATTAAAGCAGTTTTCTTAGTATTGAGGAAATAAATTGGCAGAAGGTGCTTCATTGGGTCAAAATATTAAATGTGCATAAGGGACCTCAAGGTCAAAGACTGAAAGCCTGAAAAAATAAAGGGTAAAAAGGACAAAAAATAATTAGTGTTTGATAAGTAACTTGTGCAAAAAATACAACATACACTGGAAAAATCTAAATCGAAGCAAGTGTAGTTTTCTCATTTCTTGTCAAAATATCTCATCACACTTAAAACTAGAGAAGCACTCAGAGAGTGCAGACCTCCGCCAAGGCAGTGTTTGTACTTTCATCCACTAGATGGCGCCGAATGTATGGATCACCACCAAAATTACCCCATTTCAGACAATCTGTGAAAATTTCATGAAAATCTGTCCATAACTTTTTGAGTTATCTTGCTAAAAGACAAACAAACAAACAGAAAAACACCGGCAAAAACATAACCTCCATGGCGAAGGTACTAAGACAGAATCACCTAAAGAGTAACTTTTTAGCGAGATATAAGAACTTATTTTTAGACAGTAGATCTTGAAAATCTTATGTCAAGAAATCTTACCAAGATCATTTTCACTTGTCCCAGTGGACGATTTTTTATTTTATTTTATTTTTTGTTTAACTGAAGACTTTATTTATTTATTTATTTATTTATTTATTTATTTATTTATTTATTTATTTGCTTAATTCAAGCAAATTTCAGATTTCTTGACATAAGATTTTCAAGATCTACTGTCTAAAAATAAGTTCTTATATCTCACTGAAAAGATTCTCCTCATTCGATCATGTTTTATTCTAAGTGTAATGAGATATTTTGACTAGAAATGAGATAAAATAGACTTGATAATATTTAGATTTTTGCAGTGTAGATTCAGATTCAGATTTACTTTATTGTCATTGCACATATTTCAGAGAAATGAAATTACCTTCCAGTTACAACCGACCAAGATTACATGAAACACAGACATACATGGGAATACAGATACAGTTGTAACTGATGAATGGTGGCTGCGCTCCATGTTTGCAGAATGACAGACAAAAATGGAACATTAGGATTTGAGGAGAGAAAAAAGACAAATATCAACCTGTAGTTGAAAAACTCTGCAGGGTGTTATTTGTGTAATAGTATTATATCCTGGAACACACTGATGATGGTGTCATTACAGGTAATAACAGTCTTTTATTTTGTCCGTGTGCTGGACCTGTTTCTAGTTGTTGAACATTGATGACAGTTGTTTAAGGGGATGGGGCATGGTGGTTTACTGATGATGGGGTTTTATATAAAACATTACGTAGAATATTACTTTATTATATTATATAATAATGTTATATAGAATATTACACAAAACATTACTTCCTTTATTGATATTTGTTGATTGATGCTTGATTGTTTTTTGTTTTAGTTTGTTTTTTTCTTCTTATAAAAATTATGAGTATTTCTATATTAGCGTAATTATCAAAACTTGTCTGTTACATAGTTATGTTATTGTTATTGGTATTATGTTAGTTATTATTATTATAAGATAATAATTGCTATTATTCATGTAGAAACGATGAGGAATAGAGATTGGGGGTAAGAGTATATAAGTTTATACTTCTTCCTACTCCTTTTCGAGCATGTGTCACTTTATTTTTTAGTTGTATTATTACTTACATTGCTACATCGTACATTACAGTTTACCTATCAACCTTTTAAGTATCACTATTGATATCTGGTTGGTGGATCTTGTTTTGTTTTAATTTCTTTGTCTACATGTTCGAAATAAAAAAAATTAATCCCCTTTGCTTTTAGTATTTTAGTGCAATCTCTCTGCAGTCACCTGTTTATTTAGAGCAGGACCTAAAATATTATAATTTATCATGTATCTAATGGGTAAATACATAACTGGACTGTAAAGGCAATATTAACACTAGTAGGCATTTAAAGTTTGTACAAAACAGACAAATATGATGAGATTATGACGCAGAAGTCATCAGTTTATACTTTCAGGCTTTAACTGTCACAGTGCCTTATTTTCTTTAAACATTTCTACTTTTCATTTTATGAGGGTGAAAAGCTGCTGAGCTGCAGGGATCTAATGCTTTGAAAAGCAGAGCTTTATACTGAGGGGTCCCGGACCTCGGCGATGGTGAATTTGCTGTGGCTGTTGAGCTAGATGACCTGTTTATTTGGACTTCAGAGCGCATGTCTCTGACTCTTGGACCGATCAGTGAATATGCTGTACACAGAGTCTGCCATGATGGGGTTTTACAGCCAAAATAAGCAAAAGCAACTGCCAAATAGTCCAGCCCTGGGAGAAGCATGTATATTTACTGCTCACAGCAGCTCCAACTAAACAAACAGCAAAAGGAACTAGTTAAGGATTATTTTATTACTTAGCAGTTTGTACAGTTTCTACCATGGAAAAATAACATGTAACATAAGACTGTATTTACAATTCCATTTTTACAAAATGTCTTTACAAGATTTTTTGCCGGTTCAAAAATTTGAGACTAAAACACACAAAACATACACATTCACACACATCCAAACCAAACTTTGTAATACACACATAAATAAATATAGACATTCACTGACTGTGCCACGACAAATATTTCTACAGCCAAGAACATGTACAATTCATCATCTCCACACAAGTTATAATTTCATTAATAAACATTACATATTACTCCCAATATAATTCTTTGTTAATCTGTTAATGAAATATTGCTAACATATTGAAAAGAGGTAACACAGACATTATTTCATGCCAACAGAACGCTAATGGTTGTCATGCAAAACCATTACAAGCTTTCAATTTGAAGCAAGTAATTCATTTACAGTCGAAAATCAATTGTACTACATGCAACATACAATGTGAAATATTCTGGGTTAGACAACAATGAATTTAGTTACATTATCCATCAGTACTGACTGTATGCTGAAGCGCCTTTTTAACGGGTAACACAAAATAAATAGAAGAATCTTTACTTTTCTGTAAATTAACAATTGTTTTACAGTTCTACGGCATTTTCTACCAACATGATCACTCGTCTGCAGTCAAGATACCAGTAACCATAATCGTAAATCAGTCAAACTTGTTGGACGTTCCTTCTGCTGCCTATAGTGACCGCTCAATGACAACACCGCGAAAGGTTTGCAGATCATATTTTTGCTTGGAATTTATATTTCTGCTTGACATGTTTAGGAAAGGTTTGCAGAGCTGTGGACTAACCTAAGCAGAGTACGAGACTTTTCAGTATAAATACTACTATAACTGTACAGACCAACTGTTCCAGTGACATCAGTCAGAAGAGAGGTTAAGAGGGAAACGCTGATGTGTCGTGGAGCCTGGAGGAGGAGGAGGAGGACCCTTTTTTCACAAGCGGGGGGAGGGGGGGGGGGGTCAGTTCATGGTCTGGTGTGCTGTGTTTCCGTTTGGTTCCATACATTCCTTCCCTGACAAGCCGGACCAAGCTGGTACTTCTCACTATTGGGATTTATTTTTTTTCTCAACGTAAAACTCAGTGTCTCTCTACCGACGGTTTTTGGTGATGAGAGTGGTGCTGCCGGAGTCGAGGCCCTAGAAAAAACACATAAATGGACACGATTCAGATACAAATGATCTTAACGCATAAATATCCAAACATCCACTGGTGACCAAAACCATCTACTGATCGAAACTGTTTAATACCTATTGATCCATTAATCCTATCAATACAGACAAATAATTGATGTTAAATGCAGTTTATTATGTTTTCATGGTCAACAGACATGAGGCTCTGTAGTTACCGTGGAAACGCCTTCATCTTCTACAACAGGGGTGTCAAACTCATTTTGGTTCAGGGGCCAGATTCAGCAAAATTTGATGTGAAATGGGCCGAACTAGGAAAATAATAACATAAGAATATATAAATAATGTCACCTCCAACCTTTTCTCTATGTTTTAGAATGAAAAAAGTCCATTTAGATGATGAAAATGTTTACATCTACAAGCTATCCTTTCAAACAATGTGAATAACATGAACAAACTGAAAAAAAATAAGAGTAAATTTAACAATATTATGTCTCAGTTTATCATTTACACATGTACATTATAACTTACAGATCACAGTGGATCTACAAATACACAAAACATTTAGTAACAGCCAGAATCTTATAAAATTGTACATGCTTTTCTTAAGACATTGTTCAAATTTGTTCAGGTTATTCACATTTTTTTTTGCGAAATTACACTTTGTTTTAGTGTAAATACATGAAAATGTTTACATTTACAAAGAGAAAAATTTGGAGTGGTCATTATTTTCAGGTTATTATGATTGCAGTTTACTGATCCTACCCACTTGAGATCGAATTGGTCTGAATGTAGAACCTGAACTAAAAGGATTGTTAATATCTTAGTGTAATTTTTTGCGAACCAGACCCTTTGGCGGGCTGGATTTGGCCCCTGGGCTGCATGTTTGACACCTGTCTTCTACAACAGTGATTCACCGGTAAAACCCATGGAGTTGGATCAATGACAGTGGATGGACACGCTTGGTTTATGTCCAAATAATGATATATTTTATTTAAAAAAGTGTCTTTTTCTTCATTTTTCTCTCTTTCTGATATAATAACCCTCCACTTTAATCTGAGATTTTATGCATATCTACATGATCTGTAAATTAAATATAGAAAAACACACAGAAGAAATGCAAAATAAAGAGGATATTATTACAATAAACAGTGATACATCATTTAATAGAGGGTCTCTCTTAAGGCTGTGTTTTCTTTATTAGTTAATAGTAACAGTGTTTTTCATGCAGGGTTTGTTTGTCTTAGTACTTGCTGATACACTGCAGTGGTTAACCTGTTATATAGGTCATTAAATGTTTTCACAGCCTGGCTTTTGCTGAGCTAAACACTGTGCTTCTTTTCTGGAATAATGATGCTGCCTCTCACAAAGTGAAGCAGAAGAGGAGAGGCATATTTCTTAGAGATAATGGAAGTATCTATAGTAGGCTGACAGCACTGACCAGACACATAACAGCCAAATACCAAAACAGATAAAGAGTGCAAAGACGTCAAATGACTAAACATGATGTAACAGCAAAGGCAGTACCAAAAGTAAATGTAGAAGATGTGATACTGACATGTAACACGTATAATCATATTACTGAGCTGATTATGGTGCGTGTCATATATTCCAGGAGCTGTTTAGATTAGCAGGAGCTGACAGTGAACTGGTACTTACGATGTTGAACAACTGGTAATATGTTGGGGGTCTGGAAGGTCTTAACAGTGGCGGGACCCTCCCCTCCAGTTGTTATGACCTGCACCTCCAGTCTATAGTAAGTGGATGGTCGCAGGTTGGACACCACGAGCAAGTTATGATCCTGTCAAGTGAAAGAAAAAAAAAGAAAGTAGAGGACATGCAATCAGATGAAATTTCACAGAACATGTCTTTGATTTGACAGGTCTTGAATCTGAAAGGGTTGTAAAGCATGGGAGTGTCAGCTACGGAGCTGTCTTTGCACAAACCGCAGACAAAAACAAAGACTTTGTTTTCATAAGGCTTGCCGTCTCTCTCTCTCTCTCTCTCTCTCTCTCTCTCTCTCTCTCTCTCTCTCTCTCTCTCTCTCTCTCCCTCTCTCTTTTTTTGCTGCCAGCTTGATAAAGTGTGCAGTGGGTGGTTTTATTTATAGACAAGCTCCAGAGGCTGGGAGGTGCAGATAGGCGGAACGTGTTGTTGATGGAGCAGATTATGTCAAAGAGCGGCTTTTTCAGAGCTCTCACGCAGGATGAAAGAGGAAGACGTAAAGGCAGATGAAAAAGTAGAGGAGGAGAACTTTCAGCAGGACGCAACACTTCCTCAGATCTCTCCGTGAGACTGTCTACACAGCAACGCTTATCGTAAGAGTCATGCAAAGAGACCACAACAGTGTTATCCCAAAATCACCCTCACCTTTGACAGACAGTGTGAAAAGAAATGCTCTAGATAAAACCTTATGCTTGATGTATAAGACAATATCCTGGCCAGTTTGAGGAAACACATAAACACACTTTTTTTTCCTTACAGCGATAAGTTTGAAAAAGTGTTTTCAATCTAATATTGTATTATGAATTTTATTTTTCATGTGTCATGAAAATCACTGTACTGCCACTCACATTCCTGTTTATACAGAGTTAAGTTGATGCAGTAAATACTAATTTTTTTTTTTTTTCTGAAATTCCTGTCACTGTCAATTTCAGCTCTCTGGCCAACTACAGCAAATACAGATATTATCACTTTTTTTTTGCATCATTATTTATATACAAATAAACTGTTTCAATTCATAACGCTTTCTGGGAATTTTCTACCAACATTCTGTTTTATTTGGAGCCTGCGGCAGAAAATTCTCAATTTGCAAGGCCATTAGGATTCCTAGAGGTCCACTACCACTTAATCCCAAAGGAAACCAGGAATGCTACCGTACACTGGAATGTGCACAAAGGAGGTTAAAGGCCAAGTAAAGACACTGAGATCAGACCAAAGTCATCAAGTCTTACTGGAGGCAGGATCTGGGACTGGGAGATGATGCTGTTTGGCAGACTGTTTTGCCGGCTCTCGGTGGTGATTTCAGCCCAGGTGACCTGGAAGCCTGTGATTCGCTGATTGGGTGCCATCCTGGACACACGCCACAGGAAGTTACCGGTGATGTTTCCTTCATTGATGGAGAAGGAAGCTGTGAGGTTCTCTGGCTTGGCCAAAACCTTTGGTTGCCCTGTTAGAAGAAAAGTAGTTATGGATGCATTAATAGTGACAGCCTTCAGACTTTGCACATCACTGTGAATATAATAGGGTACTTTGTAGACATTAAAGGGACAGAATATCAGGACTGGAATATAGTTCATTACCCACTCTTGTGATCTATATACTGGTGCCAAATATTAATATTTTTACTGAACATGCAAGTGCTCTAACACATTTGTCTGCCAGTATGTCACACCAGAATCCCAACATCATGACCTAATGACGTGCATGGACTTTGTGTATGTCTGTATTAAAGGAACACTCAACTCCATACATTTGCAATGTAACTCCACATTACAATGAATAACTGCACAATTCCTGCTTTTCCATTGTCAGGGTATTTTTTCCTCACACAGACACTGTGATGTATTGTATCATAAGTTACTCTGTGTTGCTCATCCTTGTATATAATGTCTGTATCCGCAGATCAATTTTTAACTCCCTTGGCGGGTCAAAGAGCTGAGTACTAACCTCCTTCCCCAGGGCATGGGATGTGTTTGTGAGTTTTACTCCGGATGGTAGCACAGGACGGGGTGAGGAAGGTTGTGCTCTCGTCCTTGGAGCGTCTCTTGGACTTCAGCATGTGAACAGTGACTTTGTACTTGCAGGAAAACAGCAGGCCCGGGAGGTTGATGTAGTTCTCCTGAGCCAAGAAACACATTATTCAGTCCTGATGACTTTGACATGTCACCCAGGTCAGGTCCCATGGAGCTTCAGAGATAATTAAATACACAGCACCATGGCAGATCACATTCCCACTCAGGCCTCAGGAACATGCCCCACATTACAGGGCCACTTTGAACACTCACATGGTAGGATTTAAGACACCATTCTCCAATTTAAACTACAATATAAGTGATTCTTTATGGCTTCCAAATGTAAAAAGCAGCAAAGAGCGAGAAACTTAATTAACATGCGGAAACCAAAGTGGATTCATGTGTAATTTGAAAAGAGAATAGCCCCTAAATCCATGTTAATGGATTCTGAGCAAAAGTTCAAGACTTTACACTTATTTCAATCTTTAATCATCTATTGATCTTAACAAAAACAGCCTCTTCTCATTTCTTTTTGGAAAAAAAAAACCAAAAACCCGGCTGACACGTGCATTTAAATCTTGTATTTGTAGTAAAGAGATTCAACATTAATAGGCAGTCTCTTGAGAGAGGGTGTGTGTATATTCTCTGATATGAAACAGCTTTGATTAAAAGTGAATGAGGCACTGTGCTCACATAAAAGCGCAAGCCTGGAATCCTTCCCAGTGATCTATACAAAATGGATGTATATTTCCTAGCAACCAGAGTGCTGCTCCCCAAAGAATGTGTTGATTGCCAGTGCTCTGCCATCCTGTATCAGCCTGAGCCCAACCAGTTAACCCACCCACCCCCGGACCCTTCCAACTCCTACTCAGACCCAAAAGCACCCTAAAACAAGCCCCATGCAGAAGCACGGCTGGGGCCATTGGAGGTGAACAATCCCTCATTCCGGGAAACATTGTTTAAGTAAATGTGTTTTACTGGCCAGCACACCACATGCCTGACCACACGACTGACTCATAATATTCAGAACAACAGCCACCGATTTGCCCAACAAGCCCAGGGCTTTGGGCTCACACTAGTGAAGTTCTTTCGAGCAGCTATCCTTTCTAAACAAAGGCTTAGACACGTGCTTTGCATAACACAGGCTGCTGATCCAGTCATTGTTCATAAGGCTTCTGGGGACTAACCTGTGTGACAGATTTCTCTGGTCCTCGAGTCTCATTGTGGCTGCAATACTCCGGCATCCACTGCACATGGTAGCGACTCACCGCAGGATCTGAAAAAGGAGAACAGAGGGACAGGTAAAGCCATGTCATCAAACAACACCATCATTTAAACAAGGTGTTTGTTTTGTTCATATTTACACAATTAAAACCAGAAATCATGTGATCAAACTATATTTAACCAGAATTAGGGATGATGTTAGTAAAATACTAAAAATGAGAGCTTAGTATACATCAAAAAGGGTGTGGTCAGCGTTCTTTATTGTGTTAATAGGCTCTAAATAATTACCTGATTAACTCATTGCAATTCAATTACTTTCAATTAAGAATTACATTCTTTGCATGCATAATATTTGTTTCTTCTCTTCCTATTGTCTCACATTAAGAGATTTATTACCCATCTAGAATACTAAATAAATAAATGGATCTTTTGTTAGTTCAGAGAGGCACAGAGTCACATCTAGTCACAAGTGCCCTTTTTATCCAATCATTACGATTTCATTCTGACTCACCCCAATTAGTGTTTTAAAACTGAGGCAGCGTTCATTCACTTGGCCTGTTCTGCCCTCACCACAACGCTCCTACTCATCGGCCTACTACAGATCTGCAAATCATCTCCACCAGCCTCCTTGCGTATTAGTAAAATATCTTCTTTGTGTGTGCTCTGTTCATTTATTCCAATAGTGTGAATCTCTGGCTCTGTTTGGGGTTTTCTGGGGATCCCTGGGACTGTCTGTGTCATGTTTGTTTGGATTGTTCACAGCCAAACACTAATGTGGCACTGTGTTGTAAATGATTAAATCTGTCATTAAGAATGTTAAATGAAATAAGTGCTTTTTTAGGTTCATTGTGTAATATTTAGTGGCATCTATCATGAAGCTGAGGATTACAACCAACACCTTCCCCTACAGTAGCAGCAAAAAAACAAATTTATTCTCAGTTGCAGCAGAAACATGGAGTCCCTAAAGGGGATCCACTTCCTCTGAAGATATAAGCACTTTATTCTAAGTTAATAAAATCACACAGTTCTTATTTTCAACTGAATAAGCACCATTAAAAACCTAATTATTAATATTATATTGAATTTCTGCAAACAAATCCCTCTAGATCTGGACGTACCGAACCTTAAAACTTGCTTACTTGTGCAGTAATGAATAAATGCATGTTTCATTTCACCGATACAACCAGTCAAAATGAATCTGGTATCAAAAGACAATCTGAAAGGCAGAAATGATTAAATGATTCTTATCTTACAAATGACAGAACGCCATATCTAAGATCTGATATATCACCATTTTCATAACTGATGATCATGATAACTCCTCTGTCTCTAAAAAACAAAGAGTTGAAAGCACTTCCTACTTTATTTTTGGATTAACTTATCAACTATGATATTCCTGTGTCTGAAATCCTTCCTTGACTTTACTTAATGCTCGATTTAATAGCCCAAGTTTTTGGTTCAACTTGCAAAACTTGCATTCTCATCAGTGGAGTGGAGTGGTCACACTGGCACAGCACTTATTTCAGCTGTTTCACTCTGGCAGCAGTTGCACAGTACAGTAGCTCATGATCTCATCAGTAGTGTATATCTCCCCATCACCCTCATCTTATGTTCCCAGATTATTCATACGACTATGTCGCTTGGATATGTGAAATATTTCTCTGATTAATAATTGAGTTATGCTATGTTCGCCCCTTGGCAGGGGCTTGGGTTGTAGTGGGGAGATAAAAGGGGTCCTTTGAAGGCTTAGACACAGATCTGGCACTTGGAGCCCCTGAGCTCTTTGGAAGCAGAAGAGAGGAATTACAGGGAACCGGGAAATCGGGAAAAAATAAACAAGATATGCTGAGCCGGGTCTGTCGGAGAGGGGAAGTGGTATGTAAAACAAGAAATAGGACATGGAAATCAGGTAAAGAACAGAGACTCAGCAGTGTTCGATAAATCATGACTGGAAGCGAGGCTCAGAAGTACCGCCGCTGCTGGACTGCTGTCTATTGTCTGGCTATTGGGCAGACAGTGATATATTATCTGAGCCGGTGTACAGTTAAGTTCTCTTTGGTCTGCTGGAGAGAACCCAGAGGCCGGGCTGCTTTGGATCATAGAGACAATGAGTGAGAGTTTAATCACGGTTCAGTTAACCTGTCCCTTTCCTCCGTCACACAAACCAGATGTCCAGAGACTCCATCTCCCCAGGCCATGTGTATGTGTGTATATTTACAGTAGTGAACCTCAGGTTGTACGAGTCAAAGCCAGGGTCATCCCTCAGACTAATGAGAGGCAGTGGCACACATACTGCAGACCAGCACCACAAACAACAGACAGAAAAAGGAGCTGGACCAGGATTAACTCTGCTCTGCAACACTGAGATTCCCCAGCCATGCTTGATCCCCGTCAGCATCACTCAGCTCAGTGTCCAGGCAAACCTCACTAACAGCTCTGGGCCAACTCCATCTTCTCTCCCTCTCTCTCACTCTGATTCAGCAGTTGGTGTCTCACCAGGCCTCTCCTTCAGCCAGGGTTTGCATTCTTGACTCTAAGATGTGGAGTTTGGCTTGGGCGATGACATATATTAGTAACATAACATAGACCAGTGAATGGGACTTGACAGGTTACCCTGAGAGCATGGCTTTCAAGGTTTCCATATTTCCACTCTGGTATTAACAGAAGGGTTGGGGAATGGACGCCGCTGGGATAGGCATTCCTATAGGCTTTAACCCCTTGCGGTGCTGCAACCCACGAAACTTTCTGATCCCTATGACATCAGGTCTTGTAAAAGAAAATGGACTGCTTCAACACTAATGCAAGGGCGAGGATCTATTAAATACAGCTGTCAATAAATCCCATCCCACGGCTCAGGCTCTGTGTGTTTATTGTTCTTTACTAAACAGTGGCTCCACTCTACGACTCCATGTGCAGGTTTACACCAATTTGCCCTGCACGATCACATTTCCAGCTCTCACAAAGACACATTGTTTCATTTACACCATCTGATACCTCATTTATAAAAGGAATATTCCATTGTTTGAGCAACTGTGAGTGAGTCAGAACACTTTACTATGATGCACATGAGTCAAAGTGATCGATGGGCATAATGGGGTGCTAATTAGATTCTAAGAGCTATAAATCAACACAATAGAGTTCATACCTCCTCGGTTCTTCCAGTAGACACGGACCTGTAGCTGGCCATCCTGGTAGAAAGGCGTGCCTACCTCTAGAGGACCAGAGGGGCGTTTGGCCAAGGTCGAAACAACAGGGGATATTTCCTCCTTCTTTGACTTGAACACTGATTTTACTGGGAAGAGAAAGGAGAAATGTTTGCTGCTGTAGCTAAGACACAACGCTGACTCTGTTATGGCAAACTCTCCAGCATGGTAACAGGAACACACAATTATTTCTCTGTAAGATCACAGCAGTTACAACATGCTCTTTATGCATAAATGCGGTGTAGCATGATGGGTATACACGGCTCTAACACCATCAAGGTTAGAGGTTCAACTCCCTCCGGAACCACACATGCTGAAAATGTACAGTCACTGCACTGAAGCTCGGTCTGTGCTTCTTAAACACTCAGCAGCTTCGAACAAATGCAGATGTGCTGTCAACATACCTTGGCCATTGCTCCTTTTTCGCAATTCTCATGATGATTGTTTGCCTGAAGACTTTCAGTAATTTGGAAAAATCCAACACTCAAGAAAAAACCCATCAAACAGAGAATTGGATTGTTTTAGGTTGATTCAGCCAATCCTGTGTGCATCTGCCATTACAAAACTGCATAGTTTTGTTTGATTTCAGTTATGTGAGTCTCAAATTCAGTGTCCAGACACTTCAGATGCTGCATAAACATATGAACCCTGCTCTGTTAAGTGTCTGAGTGGAATCTTAAACAACACTATGGTGCTTTTGAAATGTACAAAACTGAAATAAACATGCTTTAGCAATAAAAGCTCTAGAACAGGGGTGTCAAACTCATGTTAGTTCAGGGGCCACATTAAGTCAAATGTGATTAGAAGTGTGCCGGACCAGTGAAATAATAACATAATGATATATGAATAATGTCACTTCTAAACGGTCTATGTTTTAGAGCGAACAAAGTCAAATTATGCAATGAAAATGTTTCCATCTACCAACTATCCTTTAAAACAGTGTGAATAACATGAACAAACTGAACTTTCTTAAGAAGACTAAGTGCAATTTTAACACTATTATGTCTCAGTTTATTATTTACACTTGCAAATTATAACTTACAGATCACAGTGGATCAACAAATTCACAAAACATTTAATAACAGGCAGACTTCAGACATTTCAAAATGTTCATATTTGTTCAGATTATTTTCATTTTTGTGAAATAATAGTTTGTTTTACAGTAAAATGACATAAAAATGTTTATATTTACAAAGAAAAAATGTGAAGTTGTGAGTATTTATACGTAATTATGATATTATTTTACTAATCCAACCCACTTGAGATTAATTTGCTCTGTGTGTGGAACCTGAACTAAAATGATTAATATCTTCAGTATAATTTTTGCATTTCACAAATTCATCCCACAGGCCGGAATAGACCCTTTGACAGGCCAGATTTGGCCCCCGGGCCGTATGTTTGACACCTCTGCTCTAAAATGTAACATTTTGACATTAAAATACCTTTTAAAAAAGGCCATTGGTATATAGTTTTCTAATTATATGAAATACTTCCAGCAATGTTAATATTTAGTCAATGTAATGGCCTGTTTCATTTGGCCGTCCATCACCGTCATCATACTAACATTTAACGTTATCATCTGAAGTCTGTTTCATTAGAATGAGTGGCTATAATATGAATATAAATTACCAAACGCAACATGAATACAAGTTTACTGAACATGAATAATACTTCATCTTTTCTACAAACATGACTTCTGCCTGGGTCATATCAGACAGAGACTGAGGTAAAAGAATAAAACACTTTATTGTAAAAATCGAGAAATTCAGTTTCATTTTATCCATCCTAAAACACACAGCACCTAACATTAGCATTAGCGATCAGCATTAGCACATAAGGAGCACTGAGCTGCCATTGAAGGTGCTCCTGGACCAACTCCAGATCTTCACCAGTACAGTGGTCAGGGGTACTAACAGGAGCATTTACCTAAATATACACCTGTTTATCTGATCTACTCCTACAATTGTTGAAGTGTTTTGATTGAGAGACGACACATTGGCCTTAACCCAACCTTAAACGCAGCACAGAAACAGAACAGAGTGGTTAAAGACACAGCTCCATCCTTAAATGACAGGCTGAACTAGTCCAAATCTTCATTATCCACAACAGCGACAGGTTAAAGAGCAACAAACTATTCTTTCTACATCTTACCTGAGTCATTGTTTTGGGTGGTGCTGAACTGGAGAGACGCCTTGGGGCTCTTCAGACGCACTTGTCCCCAGTAAGTGACAGCCTGCAACTCCACAGTGTAAGTGCTGTTTGCCTGCAGTCCCTCCAGATCCACCCAAGTCTGAGCCTGTGACAGAAGAAAACACTTGGATGTTGGCACTGACGTGATACCGCTCTGTCACTTGAGCCTCCTTTCAAAGCCTCGTCACCGTCCCAGTCATGGTTAAATCTCAGCCCAGCCGCAGCCAAACCAGGCTTGTGGGAAAGCCCTGCTTATTAAGAACACATGTGGAGCTGAGGAAGGTATCATGGTGAGGAGATAGCCTTCAGGGCCTTATGAGGGAGCAGTGTTATCAGAGCCTCCCAGGGTTTCCTCACTGTGTTTGACTTGCAGCATTCCACCATCAGCGTGAGCTTGATGAGTTCTTGTTATTGACCGTGCATGTTTTGACATTCCTATAGCAGCAGGCTGCTTTCAAAGCCCTGAGGTGCCAAAGTGGAAACCAGTAGTACATGTGTCAATAGGTGTCTGGTGTCTCCCACCTCTATCTCCTCTGTGCCACATCTGCTATGTATTTCAAAAACTAATTCAGGAGAAGAAGAGCCTATAGAGATGTGTGTGGACTGTCTAGACAATCAGTCTTTCTGCTCGGGTGACTTCTAATGAAATGTTCTTCACAGACACTGAACCACAGGTATTTGCCAGGTCGGATAGCGTTGGATGCATTTGATATAATATTTCAGCAATGTTTACCCACTCTCAGTATATAAGACAATGATTTATAGCGAAAGTACAAATATCAATCATACCATTTATCAACATGATTCAATTTACATGTGCTTGCAGACTTGAATCTGTGACAGTCCAATCCGTATTTTCACATGTAACTATTCATGTTTTATGCAGAGGCAATAAAACAGTAATACTATCAAATGTTTCCCTCAGTCGGGTTCTCTTGAAGCTTTGCCACACTTTGAAACCATTTGTGTTTGTTTAAGCTTTTGTAACAAAATTATATTATTCTTTTGTCTTCATCAGAAATGGTGCTTTCATCTATCTGTGTGACATCTCAGACAAAGGGTCATGAAAGCTCTCTCTGCAAATAGTTGACAATTTTCCACTATGCAAACTAAGCTCTTCTAAGGAATAACAAGGGCATTAACAATAAGAACCAATGGTATTTTCTTTGAAACATGATATTTCTCTCTTGGTGACTATATTACGCTACATATATGCATTACATAAAGGAAAATATGAGTAATAGAGCAATTTAGCTATACAGCACAGCGCTTGACTCTACATATTATATGCATACTGTATAAATATGTCATTCGGGTGGTTATATACAAAAATAAAACCATACTCCACTTTCAGATTCGATGCATTACACAATCAAAAGCCGAGATCCAAAATAAAAATCTGAAAAATCTAATTTGACATATTTTAGTAACTTAGATATTTAAAATCATAACTTTGTAACAAACTTCCCCTCACAGTGAATAATAATAGTCAAAACTGTACATTTTTAGATCCTGTCAAAAATGTTTAGGGATTACACCAATGAATAGCACATTTTGTAAATCACTGAGTGATCAAAAACCATACTATAAATACAACTGCCACTTCATATTTTGTCTATTTTTCTTTTGTGAGTCTGCAGGGATATCAGTTAAAGCCAGAGGGTACGATGGTGAAACAGTTTTGGATGGGATGCTTTACTCTAAGAAAAGAAAGACGGCAAAAAATAGAAAGAGAAAGAACACATCGGTAAGACAGCGTGAGAACCTTACCCCATTAGCGGTCTTTCTCCGTTTCTTCTTGGATGGCACCATTGACTTGGTGGGTACAGTCCAGCTCCAGAACACTTTGTAGTGATGTATGGGGATATCAGGCTCCTCTGGCAGGGTCCAGTTGAGACGAGCCGTTACCAGGCCTTCCTCAGCCAGCGTTATGTTGGAGACACGCAGACTGGCTGGTCTAGGAGGAGCCGATGGATCTGAAATCATAGCAACAACAAGCAACAACACTGTCAGTGATGAGACATTCGACAACATCTGTACAGATTTAGAGAAGAAAAGGACAGTCTCTGGATCTTATAATGAGTGTTGCGCCACAGCAAATATAAATAGGCTGCATGTAGTGCTGACACAGAAATGACACTATGGTTGTAATGTGAACATGCATGGTCAATACAGAGCAAAAGCCTACGTCCAACCAAATAAAAAGAGTTTCTTCCCTCTGGACATTCTTTTGCTCAACTCTGAGCTTTAAACTGGACATTGCACTACATCCTGGCACCGTTTTACAAAGCACCTAAATATATATTTCTGTACTTTATTTTTCTATTGTACCTCTTTTTTTTTTTTTAAATTGAACCCTTATTCTATTGAAACTGGATGCAGGTACAAAACACATTTCACTGCCCACTGTACTGTGTATAATTGTGCATGTGAGAAATAAAGCTTGTCTTATTTTATCTTATCTTGTCTTGTCTTATCTTGTCTTATCTTATTTTATCTTATCTTGTCTTACCTTGTCTTATCTTATCTTGTCGTCTTATCTTATCTTGTCTTATCCTATCTTATCTTATCTTGTCTTATCTTATCTTGTCTTATCTTATTTTATCTTATCTTGTCTTATCTTGTCTTGTATTGTCTTATCTTGCCTTATCTTATCTTGTCTTATCTTAGCTTGCCTTATCTTATCTTGTCTTATCTTATCTTATCTTGTCTTGTCTTGTCTTGTCTTGTCTTGTCTTGTCTTATCTTATCTTATCTTATCTTATCTTATCTTATCTTATC
>JAQQZY010000015.1:23577577-23617978 GCA_030068375.1 Ostorhinchus rueppellii
TGTCTTGTCTTGTCTTGTCTTGTCTTGTCTTATCTTATCTTATCTTATCTTATCTTATCTTATCTTATCTTATCTTACAAGGAACAAGATACCATGCATTCGTACTCTGCATGTGAGTTGTGGATACATTGGTTAGATGCATTTACACAAACTGACCAATGGGTTGAGCCTTCCACTAGCCTTCAGCTAACCTCACTTTAACCCCTTAACACCTGAATCGATTTCTAATTGTAGAAGAAAAAAAAATTTGACTTACGTATTTTCTTTCAAGTAGATAGTATTTTGGTTGCATTTTGGAGCAGGAGAGGGTTTGATGCAAATTTGCATTAATAGGTGTCAAGGGGTTAAATCAGGGGTCTCAAACTCATTTTCTTTCAGGGGCCGCATTCAGCCCAATTTGATCTCCAGTGGGCCAGACCAGTAAAATAATTGCATAATAACTTATGAATAATGTCAACTCCACATTTTTTGTCTTTGTTTTAGTGCAAAAAATCCCATTAAATTATGAAAATACTTATTGTTATAAACTATCCAAACAAAAAAGATGTGAATAACCTGGTAACAGTTACATTTCTTAAGAAAAACAAGTGCAAATTTAACAATATGCCCCAACTTATCATTTATACATGTGCTTTATGGATCGGATCTACAAAGACGCTGTTTCTTCAAGTATCTGCCACAAAGACACTAAACACTGAGTAACTGGCAGAAAACTGTTAAAATTGTGTTTCATTTTCTTTAGACAGCTCAGGTTGTTCATATTTTATTGTTACAGGATAGTTTGTAAATTTAAGTATTTTCACAATTTTATGTGATTTTGTGATTTTTGCACTAAAACAAAAAACAAAATTTGAAGTTGTCATTATTTATAGGCATGGTGTATTTTTTTTTTTTTTTTTACATCAAACTGAGAAGAAAATATAGTCATTATTTTTTGAAGGTTATTATGTTATTATTTTACATGAGATCATATTGGTCTGTATGTGGGATCTGAACTAAAATGAGTTTGACTGTGGAATTTTTGCACTTTACAAATTCATCCCATGGGCTGCATTTGGCCCCCGGGCTGCATGTTTGAGGCCCCTACTTTAAACGGTGTCTATTTGACTGTGTCAGTAAGCTTAGTTTGTTCATTTATTGCAAATCATATCAAAACCACAATTAGAAGAGTGGAATGCAGAAGCTGTAATCAAATCCTGAGGCCATAATCATCAGGCTGTGAATATTCACACCTCTACCTGCAACGCACTGAAGGATTTATGTTGTTTTTGTAGTGATTATGTACTGAGGTGGGTCATGCAGATACTGGCGAAAAGCTGCAGCTGCTTATATTGCAGACTGATGTGACAGAGGATCAGATTTATGTGAGTACTGCACATATTCTCACTGGTACCAAGAAATATCCAACACATCACACCCATTCTTAAATCCCTGCACTGGTTACCCATTAAAACAAGAATCGATTTCAAAACCCTGCTCCTGGTTTTCAAAGCACTACATGGCCTTGCACCTCAGTACATCACAGATACGCTCATCATTTACACCCCGGCAAGGACGCTTCGGTCAACAGTGGCAACTTACTGGTTCCTACACACCAGGTCCAAGAAAGGGGAGGAGCATTTAGTGTATATGTCCTACAAAAATAGAACACCCTGCCTGATACAGTGAGACTTGCCACATCAGTAGCTATTTTTGAAAACAGGTTAAAAACGGTCCTTTTTTCAACAGCGTTCTTTTGAGTCGTGTGTGTACATGTGTGTGGTTGTGTGGGTATGGGTATGTGTGGGCATGTGCAAGTTTAAGTGTGTGTACATATGATTATTTGCCTGCACTTGCACTCTCTTTTTTATGATTGTTTTTTTTTTTTTTTTTTTTGTATACCTGTTACAAAGGACACTGAATCTACCTTGTGCATGAAATAGGTCCAGGTACCCAGGATTTACTCTGAGCTAGGCAGAGCAACCTTTACTTACAATGCACCTTGGTCATGGAATAACCTCCAGAACACCTGAAAACTAAATAACCTTGTCTCCCTGAATGATTTCAAACATTGGATAAAGAATAATGTAACTCATGAATGTAACTGCTTTTCTTGATCTTTTGTTGGTTTTATTTCTGTGTTTTGTCCTTGTTCTTAGCTTGTTTTATATTTCTTATCTGTAAGTATTCCATAAATGTTTTAATCTTTTTATAATGTGCTGACTTTATAATTTCTGTAATGGCGTGCTGTCTTGGCCAGGTCTCCCTTGGAAAAGAGATTTTTAATCTCAAGGGGCTTCCTGGTTAAATAACTGATTAATAAAATGCGCTTTATAAATCTGAATTGAATTGAATTGAATGTTTTTAATTGATGAAAAATAAGCAAGAAAGTTGAGGTTGTGATGCACTGAGATGCACATTTCATATTTTCCTCATATCGTGCAGACCTATTTGAACGTATTCCAAGCCGAGGTACCTTCAACAGTTGAAGGACAGCAATACAGTCAAGTATCAGGGGCAGTATGACACTGTGTAAAGTAATTAGCCCTATACTGACAATCTGCTGAGAGATGTTATGACAGGTGTCATGTCACATCTATGACAGTGTTCAGTGGGACAGAGAGCGCAGGTCAGAGGTTAACAAACACATGCTGCTGCTCACTTTGGCTCCAAAGTCAGCATTCCCGTACTCTAACTGAAGTGTGTGTGTGTCTTGAGTAAAGCCGTGCCTGAACCTATGCGCATGTGCTGTGACCCAGCCTGCTGCTGATGTCAGCCTGGCGTTGGAGGAGAGGCAGGGCCACATGCCAGACACCAGACCAGAGGGAAAAGCCCCGTAATGAGAAAATGATTCATGCCACAGCCCAGTTGGCTCCTCTCCCCTGCCCTCTCCCACCTGAAACACATTTAATCCAGTCCAAAAACACAATTGGACACATCAGTTCTTCATACCAGCTGATGCCGGCTGCACAAGATAAATAAGCAGTCAGTTCTTACAAATTGCCCTAACAAAGTATAGTGGAGCAAAATTGCAATCAGATGATATAGCTCTACTATACAAATAACAATGGCATGACAGAATGACCAGGAGCCCATCAAATATATGACAGCTCTCATCAATCTATCAACATTCTGGCACTGATTGGCCTGATTGGGTATTGGTTTCCATCCCTGAAGCAGAATCCTTTTCCCACCTGGTGTCTGGTTCTGTCAGACAGCCATCAGAACGCTCTGGGGAGCAAATGTATGACAGAGGATTGACAGGACAGGTCAACACACACACACACACACACTGAACACACTAATACTTTTGTCTTTGGCACAGAATTTAAGCATTTGGCAGTACATAAAGAATACCTGGGATGTTTGCCAGTGTTCTGCTGGTAAACACTTTTATCTGTCTACGTGAATAAATAATGTGTGTTCATTAAAACGTGTTGATTTGCAGTGTGTATTAAACAGATAAAAATCTGGAGTGGTTTGACTCAGTTTTGCATAACATGACAGGCAGAGCAAAGCTGCTTCCAGGGACCTTTCACCTTAACATCTGAAGCAGTGGGTACGCGGATCTGTCTGCACACGTCGAACAAATACTATTTTATATTCATAAGCATCCAATCTCTAGGACAGTTGGCCTCAGCTTTAACAAATCCCATCTGCAGTGCAACGTGGGTATTTAGTGCCATTTACTATTGAAAGTGTAGAGCAACATCATAAAACCGAAAATGCCACCAGAGCTCATTCACTAATCTGTGGCAAAGATCTGAAGTGTGCCTCAGTTACATCACTCCCTCTGGAAGCAAGACAACACTTGCATTCACTTGAAACCTGCAATATTCTGACTAATTCAGACATATTACATTTTATGTGACTGTAAAGAGGGGGAAACCCCTCCTTTGAAGACATAAATGAAGATCTAGTTGCAACATAGAAAAGAAATGTTCCGTACACCCTGTCATTTCTCATTACATGAATTTTACTTGACAGTGACATAAATTTTATTTTATTCACTGCATAAATGTGTTAAAAAAACAGGGAAAGAAAATCTATTTACAATTCAGGTGTAGGCAGAAAGTGTAAACTTTTAAATAACTGCTAAATATATGAAAAGAGTCTCACGGTCATCTTAAAAAAACATACATATATCTAAGAAAAGTGAAACCATCATTCAGTGCTGCAGTGTGGTTGTAATTCTGTTAGAGGTGAACCACATGTTTCAATGTCATTCCTTCGTAGAAATATTTTTTCAACACGGCTTTTGAAAGGAATTTGTTTGAGAAGATTTGGCTGACACGGAAACAGAACACGGTAAATTCTTTGATTATTTATGTGTTTAGATGAAAAGTCCATTCGGGTTTTAAAACCAAAGGGCTGCACCTGTCTCAGTGTCTTAACCATAACAAATGGAGGGTAGTGGGTGTCAAACAGGAACTTGCACACAAAGCAAGGCCACACACACACAAAAACACACACAACATGCATATGTAATACACACACAGACCTCTGGAGGAGCGGAAGTGTTTGCTGGGCGCAGTGAAGCCGCGGGTCCCGTGGACATTGACTGCAGCAACTCTGAACTGGTACCATCTGCTGGCTCTGATGTCGGCCAGTTGGACGCGCTCCTCTGCAGTCTGAGGGACAGATGGGGGGAGAGCAAACCACAGGGGTCAGGGTTCATGCAGGGTCACAGCCCCATGTGAGTTTGCTGCCACATCAGTCATCTGTGTGTTTCTCTTTGCCAAATTTTCAAAGACACTGTGACTGTGAGGAATGTGCAACCGTATGCACCAATCTGTCAGCGCAGTGCAGTGCACTTTCACAGCTGTAGCATGTGGCATGCTGGGACATGTGAAGCTGAGAGGTTACAGTAACACCAATGTGAAATGTCTAATCAAAAGTAACACTCACACAACAATACTTGCTGTAAAATGAAAACAAACAGGTTTTGTCTTATCGGTGTGCCTCAGTAGTGTGCATGTATACTATGCGGGTTCCTACCTGTGCCACAGTCTGCCACTCAGTGGCATCGTCTTCACTGGGATGGATGCCATAGTTCCAGCGACGCTGCACCACGTATAGCACAGGCTCCACAGAGATGTTGAACTTGGAGGACCAGCGGATCTCCAGCTGACCAGATGGCTGCTCCAAAAATACCAACTCTTTCCGAGGCTTCAGCGGGACTCCTAAAAGTATAAAAGCAACAGCTCATATCAGCCCTATGTGGAACACTGTACATGAACTTCAACACTACACTTGTTTTCCTCTCTATGGTGACTGTCAGTTGTGCAGATAAATGACTTCATCAGAGTTGGACAGATACAGATTTGAGAAAGAGACATGACCTCACCGCATTAGACTTAATACATGCTGTGGGTCAACAGCACCATCTCTCTGCTCTGACAGATGTGATATTTCCCAGCCAAAAGATGTGTTTTAGTAGCTGTGCTTTTTAGCAATGATGCACAGAATTAGCATCACGGTATGTGGAATGGTGCACATGAAGCCTTTCTCAATACAAAGCATACAAGTGCAAACATGTCTCATATTGTATACGTAATATTCTTTTGCATCATTGCACTTCACTTTCAGCCTTTCAGTGGTTGTGGCCATGTGCAATAATTCAGAGATTTATTAAGTGCAGGACTGGGCCAAATGCTCAGCCAAGTCAGAGTCAGTCTCTCATGTGAATTTATTGCAGTGGAGATGTAGTGAGTTGTTGATTGAGCGTTGGGCACAGTGATAATGAGATGGAGATTGGAAAAGCAAGTTTAGAAGTACAGGAGAAAGCTGAATACATCCCACAGTTCTCAATAAATCACCTAGCACTTCAGACCATTACATCGGACCTCTGTCACTGCAGAGCGGACCACCACTGCTACGCATTTATAAGCAGCACTGACGCACGCTCAAGGCTCCAGCAAGGCTTGTCTGTAAACAACATAATCAACTGTGTTTTGTATGCAGCGTGTTTGATCTCCTTATGTCTCTATTCATTCTTTATACAGAGCATGTAAAATGATGATGCATAAAAAATTGTGGAAGATGGAGGAGGGTCCTTGAGCCGCATGCATATGGAGTCAGTACTTTGTTTCGTCCCGCAGATAACAGCTTTCTGCATACTAACAGCTGGGGGTCGTTGTGCTGTGGTTTCACAGCTCCACAGCGGCGAGTGTGTGTGTATGTGTGTGTGCGTGCATGTGCGCAAGTAAACGTGTCACATTTCCTGCACAATGATGAACACCAAGGGTACCGCAACATTCCTCTCCTCCCTCTGCCTTAGCTCATCTTCCCACAAAGTCACACAAGTACTCCTGCGAAGCACAAACCATACGACACACACACACAAATACAAAAATACAAACATACACACTCCCTCTTCCGCAGTATGTGGGAGGACAACGAATACACTGTTTCTCAGCATGCTCTTTCCAAAGATAACTTTTGGGTCAGTTTTGGTCCAAGAATCATACAGCGTTCATTTTTCAATGGCCACACGCTTACTCCATGCTCTCCAAACTATGATGTAACTGCCGCTGAAACTCGATCAAAAGTACAGCATCTATTCATCGTCTCAATAATGCCAACAATTACACACTAGAAATATAATTCTCAATACTCACGCACATACTGTCATAATGACTGCTCTAATTACAGGGGCAGAGGAAAACACTGCAAATACTGCTTGTAGCACAAGAACTTACCGTAAACTGAGGACGGCTGACGGACTGATTAACTGACTGACTTGTTCTGACAGTGCGAATATAACCCACACTAATTTAATTTCATTCTGACATCCACATTTTTCACATACAGTGCATTGTTTTGCTTTTTTTTTTTCCACCCACCCCCATCTGCTTTACCTTCTTCTCACTCTGCTCTGCTTTTGATCAGAAAGAAACAAATAACATGATGGGTTGCCATCACATGTGGTACTCTATCTTCGAAGGGAATGAAAAAAATTAGACCGTGGAGGAAAATATTTTTAAAATGACAGATGTAAAAACTAAGATATAAATAACCCCCATAATTTCTGTGCACATATAGCACCAGGCTCCATTAAGTAGATGAAGCTTTGTTATACATCAAAAGCCCGGTGGGGGTCCACTGTCTCTGCTCGGAAGACAGAGTGCCTGAAGTTTTTTCCCCTCACCCTCTTCTGCCAGGGACATGCACATCAGCTAGCGACACTAACCTGAGCACACACAAACACACACACATCTGAGAGTGATCTCAGTGGGGGAAACGCTCCATTTCGCCAGGCTTGTGTTTGCTAATGGCTTCCAGCATCATGGATCATCATGGCAAAGACTGCATACACACTTGTGCACACATAGAAACAATTACACTCTTCAAACCATGAGCAACTAATTAGACCTTTAACACTGACGACCAGGACAGGAATTCCATCCAGACTTTCACTAAAAGGCTTCAGTGTAATTCTGTGTAAATCTAGTGCTGATGGCAACCCGTCATGAGCTCAGTGTTTGAACTAAATCAGTGGGAAAGCTGCTTGATTTGAAGGTCTCACAGCAAGGTGAATGTTTTTCATTGACTGGGTCACTGTATTGAAATATTCAAGGTTATGCCTCCTTTCATCCTTGCCAATTAACGTGCTGTTCACCTTTTCAGCATGGCACGTACCGTGAAGTCCCTGAGGATTTTTCCAAATCAAAAAGAAGTACCAGTCTGCCTTTTTTTGTGTGCGCACAAGCTCAGAAAATCACATGCTTTTGCCTTTCGCTGATAAGTACAGTATGTACAGTAAAATGCATGCACATTTACTGCAGCATGATTCAAAGCAGCTCCAGTGTATCACTGCTGTGGTTCAAGGCTTGATTTGGACTAATCTTCCATTGCTCTCACTTCAGCATCTCCTCAACTCTGTTATGGCTTCAGGCTGCCAAAAATTGTGTGCTGATGGTGTATATAATGTCGTTCCAGCTCCCATCTTCAAGTTCAGAGGCTCTTGGTTCTTTCACTTAATAGCTCAGCAGCCTCAGAACATCAGGTCGCCTTGGGCAGCGCTATTAAACTGTTTTACTGGTGCAAAGATTCCTGGGTATATCTGTGTCTATGAAAGCCTGAAGCTTATCCAGCATAATTCAAGGCTGGATATATATTCCAATTAACACCCAAAAGAGCATGAGGAGTGTGTGGGTGAAGTACAACACAAAGAGGGATGAGTGATTTATGGTTCTAAGCAAGTTGTCAAAAAATTGTGCAAGATGAAGTGTGATTTATGTCGCTGAGATTTCAAATTAATGTTTGTCAGAGACGGATTAATTGGTTCAACACTATTTATGAAAATTATGCAAACGGCAACAGTTAATCACATTAAATACATGAGGTGTGCATTGAGACTCTGCTAAATATGAAACATCATTTTCTGAATAGGATAAAGAGAGAGAGTAGCAGTGATTCAGCTGCAAACCATACTAATCTGATCCTTGTTGAATACAGTACAGAGAAAAAACTGAATAAAGAGATGAGCTGTGCGCACACAATTAAGCAACTCAAGCACACATGCTCTCACAGACTGTATATTTTCCTCCGTCCATCTGGTTTGGTGTAGAACTTTCTGCCTTAACTTATTTATTAATTTGAGTAACAGTCAAACTTTTCAATTTTACTTTTAATCTCTTAATCAGTTTATCTTTTTTTTTTAGATCCATCTGTGAATTAATGATTGCATCCTGCACATTTAACTTCTAATTTTGACAACAACAAAAAAAGTCTAATTTCATGAAACGAATTATGAATATGTATTTTTATATTCTATATTTTCAGGTTATACAGTAATTATCTTCATGTCAGAGTAACAAATCTACAAAACTGGGAGTGGTAGATCATTGATCAGGCTGAAAATGTGTGTGTGAGTGACAGGATATCCCATTTATCCAGCTTTAGAAAGTTAATATTCATATTCTACACATGAAAATGTGACATCTATCTGCATAACAAATTGTCAGATATCCCGGTTCCGCCCTAATACATAATGATTACTAATTATAATGAATGTGCAGTATGTAACATCTGTTGATAGGGGCCTGTCATTAATTAGAAAAAAAGCTGTCGTCATAGACTGGTGTGGGATTATAGAGGCAGCATGATGCGGAAATTATGTGTACCGATGCGATAATGTAATATATTGATTGATAGATTGATGCATTTATTTCAAATATGAATGTCAAAACAGAAGTAAATAAATAAACAAAACACTCAAGATGTATTCGAAAAGGAGGGAGAAGAACCGTAAGTTATAAACTCCCACCCCTTCTTTTTATATCATTAATAACAGTAATAATCTTCCTAATCTAAGCATATCTATACGATATACTATAATATGCCTGATACTTAGTATCAAGTAACGATAAAATAAAATTGTGTATAAACTAAATTATGCTTAATGGCATATATATTCATGTTATTTCATTTTATTCACATGAAATTGCTGCAAGTAACATCAACATGACATAACCCCATTAACTGGTGGAAACCTTTGGAAGCATATGGTGTAAGTGAAAAAAGGAAAAAAAATATGACATATGCTAATAATGATGCAGATGTTACATATTACACCTTTATATTTAAATAGGCTCATTACTGTAATAACTTACTCAAACTGACTTAACATATGAAGGTAATCGCGCTTCTATAATAGCAGAATCATTTCACTGCAATATAAAGGTTATTAGTGTTTCCTTTTACCTTTGTAGAGGTTCTTAGGCAGCTGACAAGTGTGGCCACAGCCGTTGGAGCAACACTTTTTGACAGATGAGCATTCTCCATCCTCCTCACAGCTCTCCACGCAGGCTGCTGCAAAGCCACTGGCCTTCTCCGGGGCAGGACAGTCCCCCTGCTTCACTCCTTCCACCGACTTCAGGAACTCACAGCTCGTAAGACACTCATAGTGCTTCTTGGGAAAGAGGGGCTAAAGAGGAGGAGGAGAGGAAGGAGGAAAGAAGGGAGGGAGTAGGAGGAAAAGAAGGGGGGAAAATATATGTCAGATCACTTTTAACTTCCAACCTGCCGAGCTGCAAACAGGCAGCTCTGTGAGCTAACAGGGATTGTCCTGTTTACATTTGAGCTTATGACTCACCGGAGTGCTGAGTACATTAAACTGCTTTGATTCAGTTTCACAGAGTGTCATTACTTCACATTCCCCTCAAACTTTCCTCTTATTGAATTTTCCCTCTAAGTATGAAAAGCTCAAACACTTGAATCTGAGGCAAGCACGGTATTTTGTGGTAGTGACATACCTCGCATAAATCCTGGCACTGGTTTTCCTTCAGGTCCCAGGATTCCTTGCAGGGCTCCAGGCACTGTGAAAAGGAGAAGGGTGTCAGTTCTTCAAAGAGGTAGCCACATCAAAGAGCCGCTGCTTTGGAGATGGCGCTTTCTGCACTCGAGTACTGGCTGCCTGACAGACACCTCACTCAGCCACTTCCCTTGCATGTTCACAATGAGCATACCTTGTTATGTTACGGATGCTCAATATACCTTGAAGGATACAAACACGAGCAAACACAGACCAAAGGAGGTGTCCGCATACAGACACACCCTATACCTGTCTGTGGAAATCTACTGATGCTTAGATTTTGCTTTAGTTGAGCTCTGACAGGTTTACGCCTCAACACTGTTAGCCTTCCACACTGTCTATGCCTCATTCTCTCCCTGCAATTTCTCTTGTTCTTTCTGTTCATGTCTGGACCTGATATAGTCTGGCATTTGCATTAAACTCGCTTTACCACACTGAACGGATTCACTCGGTCTAATGTTCTTGGGATTCCCTTTTTTAACACATGGAACACATTTACTGAATGTTTGGCATCGAAACAGGATAAAAGCGAAACCTTAGTGTGAAAGCAGCTTTGTGTCTTTTTCGCCAAATGTTGTAGGATGATAAAACTTGAAATGAAAGTTTACCAATCTACTCAAACTCCTCTTGCCTTAAATGCAGCTCGACCTCAACAAATCAAATTCAATGAAAGTGAATGTAATATAACACTTAAGACCACGTATGACCAAGAGAATCAAGCAGATGCTGCCGCAAGAAAGGGAATGAGTCCAGATTGGGATGAGAGAAGCTGAAGGCTTGTGCGCTCCTGTTGCTGGCCATCGAGAGCTGGTGTGAAAGAGAAGAGCAAGCTCAGTCAAATAGTCAAACCACTGCCAGGCTGCTTCTGTGCAGCACTGGGAGCAGCCCAAACCACACCAACCAGGGACCTGCCAAAGTCACTCATTCAGCTCTATTTAATTTAGACTCCTGCACCAGCTTCACTAGGAAGACAAGACGCAGCGGTAAATTTTCAACACATTCTCCTACATTCCTCATCCTAGACAGTCCAATATGTTGTTCAGCGGGAAGGGAGGAAGAGCGAGATATGATAAGGTAGCTTTGGAGCGCTGCCATCAGCCGAGCAGAAGAACAGAGTTTCTGTGGTCAGCCTCTGGCCAAAAAAACTGAATCAAATCCTTTCAAAGTAAATATGCAATGTTATGTAAAGTGCTGCACAGAAGTAAATGAGGACGCCTACTGTGAGTGCATTAAACACAATGTTGATGTAAGAAAAATTCACATCTCAGTCAGGGGGCCAGAGTTTTATTTATGACTCTTTAATTCGCTCATTAGCCAGCTCCGTCATTATTATGCTATTGCCAGTGAAAAGTTTATTTGCTTTTTATGGAGTGCAGTGGACGGGCACAGGATGAAACATAAACCTAGCTTCTGGAGGAGCATGCGGCAATCAAACCGCGCACACGCCTGCCAGTCCTCAATTACACTCAGCTTCTCCGTCAGCGCTCTCAGCCTCTACTCTGTGGACAGCGTGTCGAGTGTTAAGCGGCAGTCTCTTCAGTGCAGACAGGGTGGAGGTGGTTGGGAGGGAAGGTATTTTCTTAATTACCTCATAGGGATATAGATATCAGCCCTGTGACGATATAAAATATGATTCACCAGAGGGGAAAACTGGACACCTTAGAACGAAAGCCTGTGGTTATGACAGTTGAGAGCTCCAAGAGAAACTGCTGTGGTTTCGACAGAGCTGTTCAGGTGAAACCACCGTAACACCTCAGAGGGTTAAGATGACAAATGTGCACATTCGCTGTCCAAGTTATATCTGACTGTCCGGAGAGTCTCTGCAGTTTCACCACCATTCGCTGTGAATAATATGTTGACCTTATATCGTTAATTCTGGTCTCGATTGTGTCCTCTGAGAGTTGTGCCTGTGGCGCAGTAGCAGCAACCTCAGCATCCAGCCTCAGTCAAACTCCGAGCTGTAACTGCGAGGTGTAGAGGCAATGACTTGTGCTGCACCGTCTAAAGGACATTCTGCCAGTAGACGCACATGTTAAAGCCCCCAAATCCCTTCTACAAATCACTGAACATACACGCATAAGCCTGGGGATCAACTTCATTTTACTCATTGAATGATTTTGTGTGCATGGATTGAATGCATTCCTTTGGCTTTTCTTGAGAATGAACCTGTTTTTAGTTCACCACACTCACAACTATACAAGTGAAAATAGAATCATCGCTGAGATGCTCGGGCTTGCATGCCAAACAGCGAGAATTAACACAGCACACTGAGTGTGGAGCAGATTGCAACATAGATCAGAATGCTGGCTGTGCAGTGATGTCTAACCCTTCCACTCTCAATTTTTGTCCTTGTTTTGTAACCCTGAAAGTAACTCATTAGACAATTAGAAGGAAAAAGGAACTTACATTTACACCTTTTTCTTTATCAACATGGCTGCTTATGCTGAACGGGCATTTTTTATTTATTTATTTATTTATTTTAATGAAGTGCACTCTTTAAACCCATAAGGATTAATGTAACAGTGTGATCTCCCTGCAGGTGTGCTGAAAACTGACAATCTGTCAGCAATCTGCCTGGCCACACCCACAATCTGACATTTTAGTAGGGAAGAGGAGGGCCGACGACAGATGTCTTGCCAAAGCAAATAGGACGGTTGTATATAATTACAAAGGCGCTCTCATCAATCAAGTGTCTGATTCTTATTTACACAGTTTGGTGCTCAATCTAAACCACGGCAGATGCAGCCAAAAAAGATTCTTGTGAAATTGGCGTATGGCACTTGCCATGAGCCTTAATACAAAAACTTCTTGGGGCAGTGTGGCTGAAAGCACATTATATATAAAAACAACCTCTTCCATCAAATACCTGTACTTTTCCTTTCATATATACTCGTATAGTACATTAATATTCGTTTGATCGGCCCTAGGCATGTCAGAATTTGGCCACTAAACTGCCAATTACAACAAACAAAAAGCACCAAATTGCTCTAAACCATAAGTAATGTTTATTACTGTCTTTAAGTGGCACATAAAAGACTGTCAAAGTTTGCACAATGTGAATTCTGAACAGGTGATATATGTGGTGTAACAGTTAGTATGAGTGGGAACCCAAGAGGCTTCGAGTCATAAAGTATTTGCGCATCCTGCACTGCCAATAGCTATGCTAGTGTTTGACTTCTGAGGTCTAATCTGGGCAAACACACAGTGCAACCTTAGTAGAGCACATAATTGAGCTGGACACAGTGTATCTGCGAGGCTCTGGTGCCAGTGTCTGGGTTTCCCTCAAGCAAATCGTTGAACCTGGCAGCACAGCTACTGTCTGTCTGAATAGTGTAAGGAATGCATGTAATTATCTTAAGTGATGTTAACATATTTCTGGACAAATTTCATCTAAAAAGGCACAAATAGTTTTGCTCAGAGATGTAAACAAGAACATGGGTTGTTTCTATGGACTTGAGCTGTTAGGGCTTAACAAAAGCATTTGAGCGGCTGATTTCCCCTTTGTCCTCTTATCTTCCTACCCAATAGTGACACATTCTGCATGGTTAAGTAGGAACATCCATAGCGCTCTTTCACTCCCCATTTCACGCTGTAATAAAACGCAGCAGTTGTTACTCTGGGGGACCCTGAAAGGCATTCTGTGGGGCCGATGAGAGAGTCAGCCTGAATGGCAGCCAATGCCACAGCCCATCCTCACTTTGTCATGGCTGGGACGAAGCTGGGGGAAGCCAGAGGGGGAGATGGGGGAAGTGAGAGTGGGAGAGACTCGATGGGGGGGGTGCTGTGCTGTGCATAGAACTCCTTCTCTCAGTCATAGGAGTGCGGTTATCTCCACCCATCGTAAAAATGCTTACTGCCCTGAATGAGTGACTAGAATAACATAAACAATGAAAAAAGTACATATATAAAATGTCACGCAAGTGTTTTGTTTTGCTTAATGAAGCATGAACTGCTAGCTACCAGTCGGGATGCCCCAGGCTTAAAAATACCCTGTGTGTACAAAATAAAAGACGGGCCATAATTCATACTGAAGCTTTAGATATTTTCCTTATTGCCTGAATACATTTGACGTGTAAGACATTGACGCCTCATCCTGTTATTTCTCAAATAGAATTAAGTCAATAAAAAAACGATGTGCTGCTAACTGTGCTTTACCTGCTTCTACACAGTCTGTAAACACAAACTGTCTGCTCTCTGCTATGCTGGATGCTCCGAGATGACTTCTGAAAGCCGAACAAATCGATCCAAAGGAGCGCTGACCGTCAGTGTCAAGCTCATGTGGTGCCAACACATATTTACAAGGTGCCTTTGCTGCCCCGTGGGATAGAGTTTCGGCCCTCAGCTCCTCCGAGAGACTCAGATATGGAGGATTCTCTGTTGTTGATCACACGCATTGTAAATCTCACCCGCAATCTCATTGAGTTATGGCTATTTTCTGCTGCCCTGGCGCTTTTCACACCGCCGATGTCCAGACTCAATTATACCAGCAGCTCTCAGCCTTCTGCTCATATCTATCGACCCATCCAAGAGCGAGTCGCCAGGCTCGGCTCCCACTATTGAAACAGGCACTTAGTCCACGTATTCACTCACTTCTCACTCTATTTCACTTTTATTTGGCTGTCGTCTCCCTGCTCTTCCCCACTTTCTTCTCAGTTCTTATCTCCTCACTTTTCTCCTTTATCCTTTCCAGCCTTTCTCTCTTACTCTTAGACCATGTCCGCTCTAATCCAGATACATTTTAAAACTCATCTTTTCTCCCTGTTTTGGCCATCCATCTACGCTACACCAATGTGTTCATACTCAGAAAAATGGATGTTTTCCAAAGCTCTCTCCAAAGTAGATAAATCTGAAAACACCAGGCTCACATTGCAGCACGGACAAAAAATGAGCTTTTTATCATGTGATATATCTTTTGCAAACATGGCCAATGCACTTTCATTTGCCAGAAATGTTATGAGGCCATGTTTCTGTGGCCTCCAACGTTTTCCTGTTATTTGGGCTCTCTATTCTTTAGCCAGTCACACAATGGCAGAATACAACTGTGCAAGCAAAAAATAATTTAAAAAAATAAATCACGGATTGAAGAAAAACATCAAATCTAGGCTAAAGAAAACTTGTCTCTTTAGGGCTCTCTAAGTTTACTTTCAGACTATCCTGGCAGTTGTAGGATCCAGGAGAAGCAAACTTGAGTGAAGAGGAAGAGGAAGGGTGGAGCTGAGGTGGGATAAGCAAGCAACGGTACTGACTGTCTGCAAACAAGCAGTGATAAATCCACCAGGGGAGCTTCATGCACATGAAAGCTTTAGAAGTGCTCCAAGAAGAAGTGCCTGTTATCTGTTCAAAAAGAGACTAGATTTCTTTCTACCTGAAGGAATAGAAAACCTTAACATTCTACATTGATATTAGTGCTGGAATATGTATATATAAAGGCCTGAACATGCAATCATATACCACAAACCTTCCCAAAATATCATAAACACTGTGAAATAAATTCAGGGTGATGACAGAAATCATGTTTTTTATGCTTATGCTTATGTTTAAGCTGCAGGTGCTAATGCGTGCAGGGAATGCCAGATTTAAGAAATGGAAAAACACACATTCTTTGTAGACATCGCTCCTCTCGGTGCAGGTATAAAGACTTTAGATAAACATAGACGACCTGACATGGTTTCATGGCATTGTGGAAAAGAGAAGCCACTTTTCAAGATTGTGTGAGAGGATATCTTAACAGAGATCAGTAATTACAGCTGTCAGTCATGTATTTAACACCTCTACCTGTCTGAAAACACCTGTGGTTAGCCAAAGCTGCTTCACAGAGGAGGTTTTTGACAACCTGGAAGTGGGTAGAAATCTTGATTCCACTCAGACGACTTGAATAACAACATACCGAAAGGTAATTCAAGGGGCTATAAGTGGTGTTTATTGTTTAAAATATTATTTAAAATGACCTAAAATTATCTCTAGAATATTGTGAATGAGCTCTGAACTTATGCTGAAGTATACTGGATATGAATCTACAGTGAGTAAAAGATGCAAAGACAACCATAAGAGACAACTTTTACAGTCGAAAACATTGACAAAGTGATGAACACTAGAAGCACTGTCGTTGTTTTCACCGCTGGACACAGCTCTAAATGAAAAGAACTGAGTTTGATGCTGAAATCACTATTTTTTCTACATTATTATGAGGCTTGTGAAGGTGTAAAGTTATTATGTGATGTTATTATCTTTACTAAGTTCACTGTTTGTTGATCCACAATCCAGACTAAACTATTACAGTTCTGACCTTGTTTAAATGTCCCAAACAGATCTTTAGTGCAGCTATTGACAACATAAACTGTACAGAAAACAGAGGTGATTTGTGGTTTCACTGTGGCTATTTTTCGAAACAGTTATAATGTAAACTATTGACTGACAGCACATCAAGATTATAAGACACTGTTATTTTTATTGACTGTCAAAGCACATGCAGGGTTCTCCCCAGACGATGGAACAACGGCACTGCGTCAGTATACTGCTAGCTCAGCACTGCTGTACTCATTTTCAAATTTAGGGCATTTTTTTTCTATTTTCCCCTGATAATTTTGCCAAAATGTACTGAAATCTGTCGCATTTGCAGGCAGGGCCGTGATGTTTTTCTTTTGCGTCTATCGTGAGGTTTTAGCACAAGACTTTCTTTCCATTGGTTGGATATGATGTAATGCACTAATCAAGCACTCTTATTGGTCGGGATCTGACCGCACGTAAACTCACTTCCTGTTTACATCCAGACGACACGAACCATGACAAAACGCAAGCATTAAACGAAGCCTGATGATCAGAGAACGATCTCTGCATTTTTTTGTTGCATCCTTGGCGGTGACCACGGCCCGTGTAGCTGAGGAGGAGCAGCTGGACATACTGTCTGGGGGGGACGCCAGGATACTATAAATTTTTGGGGAGAACCCTGATATAATTTTTTTTTGAAGAAGAAATACCATATACAGATTTATTCAGTCAGTGATACAGTCTGTGGATGCCTAGTGTTGATTCGTTGGTGATTTTGGTAGTCCTAAGTCGATTCTGGTACGCGACTCCCCCTGCTGTTGAATGTAAGGAATATCAATACTACACATAACCCCTTGAGTTTTTGTTTTTTTTTTTTTAAATTTCCCAAAAAGCCTGTCATATAAGAGCACTTATATTCAGTGGTGGAACATAACAAAGAGGGATGGGAAAATATTTTCATTTTTGTCCAATTCCTGTTAACATGTTAGTGTTTCTCACATTACAAGAGCTAAATTCCACTCTGATATGAGGAGGACTATAACTCTTCATATCTCAAACGGCCTTCAACAATTCTGAACATGATTTCCATCCAAATAAAACTTGCGTAAAGGGACAAATCGATCTGTATAGATGCCTCTCGTTGGATGCCCATCTGTACTCTAAACTGCACTAACATATATTTCTATCAAGTGTAGAAGCTGTGTTCTAAATAAGTGCAAAATCATATGGTAGGAAGCCTTTCCAACACGTATCTGGCATGACTTTATTTTTCAAAGGCTGTAAAAATATTGTGAGTAAATCAGGAAGAAGATATCCCTGTTCGGAGCTGCTATAAAGTCTAGACACACTATTTCCTCCACCTTATGTGACCTTATAGTGTGTCCACAAGATACTGTGTATTTAATTTCTGCACTGCTGTAAATCAACACAGGTGTGTGTTTAGCAGACAGGAGGGTGGATCAGGTAGATCAAAAAGATTAACAGTGTGCTGAACTGAGATGTGAATCTGACACTCAATACGCTGCAAGCTCTCACAGGTGCTGATAAATATGAGATGAAGTTTTCCAAAGAGCCGAAGTAAATCATCGAAAGACCTCGTTTAACTTGTCAGGAAGGAGAGATGAGTGAAAATTTCGATTAGGAATTGCAAAGGATCGTCGAGCCAGTCAATGTTGTCGTATACACGCATAGAAAAAAAAGTTGTTGGGATGAGTATGAGTGCATTTTTAATATTCAAGAGAAAAGTTTTAGCCTAATAAACTTACAATGCAGTCGTTGCTATGGGGATGCCTTTAAGCAAACTTCTGCAACCTAACAGGAAACCCAGATGGCCTGCAGTGTCAGCAGAGGATAGCTGTACTTAGAGCTAGATAAGACAACAAATAAGAGGATGTTGGAGTTTCTGGGTTTTTTTTTTCCTTCACATTTTCACAAATATACAAGTCTTATAGGGACAACATGCCCCTTTGCTGCAAGGTAATCGATGCTGCTAACAAACTGGGGGCTGTCTGCTTCCTTGTATTCCCAAAAGAGCTGGTAAACAAATCAGATGCTCATTAGGTACAATAGATCCCAGCCATCTTTGCATCTGTTTACCACTTCATCACTGTCATGGCTGGTCTGAGTAAGAAAAATGAAATGTTTATATGTGAATGTGTGCGCTCTAAAAAATTATTACTGTTATCTGTCAGCAGTTAACCATCCAGGAAGTCCCCTATAGGATACAGTTGTGATGCTACGACTGAAAATACATAATGAACATGGACTTCTTCAAATTTCTCTGACATGAATAACGACATATTTTCCAAAGCACTGAATGTTTTACAGCTCTGAGAGGAAAGCTTGCTGTTAATGTTCCCAATGTCATAATTCCTTCATATTTACAACCAACTAAAACACAGTACCTTTCCAGCTCTAATGGGGTGAAATGAAATGAATAGTTCTAATACGGTTCAAGACTTTCATTTTGTTTCTCAAACCAGGCTAAGAGACGGTGAGTAACCTAGCAGGTGGTGTCACAGACATTCTTTGAGAATCACTTTAATTATTAATTTAAATGCAGTTGAGGGTACAGACAACAAAGAGCTGAAAAGGAATAGCTTGGCAGAAAGTGAGAAGAAAAAGAGGAGGAGCAGGAGGGGCAGTGCATGAATTATACATTTACCCCACAATCAGAGGTGCCTGCCTTATTTATGAGCAAAAAGCCCACACAGCTTAGCCAGAATTGTGCTTTGTCTGCTGTGGAATGCAATAGCAGTTCACTTAATACTTAATGACTCTGAAGTTTCACCCAGACACTCCCCACACACACTGTCCACGGTGAGGGATCCTTCTCTTACAGGTCCGCTGCCATCTCATGTTGTTATGTTCAGCAGCAACAAGAGTCAAAATTACAGTGGCTGTAACTAGAGCCTCAGTTATCACCTATCCCTGGACTCAGTTTACATTTCATGACAATTAGACTCAACAGGATGTATCCATCATGTGGGGTCAGATTGGCGATAAAGAGGCCAGTGGGCCCTTGACTATGACGCGGCATGGGAAAGCCAAGCCCTCTCCAGTGTTCTCTGAAACCCATGTCAGACCTGCCCAACACATGATTTACTGATTCTACTCTCACACCAAGCGCCCAGAATAATGATGACAGATGCACAAGAGCAGAGTTGAAAATGGGATCACGTGATAAAAAGCTTCCTCAACGCCAAACGGTCTATAAAGTAGATTTACAGCAACTGTAATGAACTCATATTTTCCATTCGGAGGATGAAAAATGCATTTGTGTTATGGCGATGTCAGTCACAGCAGATTGAAGAGATAGTAAACAAGATAAAGGATTTCAACCCTGCTGCCAGGTTCCTCCTCTGACTACTCAATCCCTCTTCATCGCAAACGAAATGAGACCTGGCGATTCCGTTTCAATGTAGGACAACAACATGTACAACACGCTACGTTATCGAAGGGGGAGGAAAGCCATCCTAATCCTGCGCTTTAGTCACATTCCACCACTATCTCCATTTGTTTATTTGAGAAACACTTCAGATTCACTAATCCTACTTACCCTCTCCAGTTTCCACTAACAGCCCCTTATACCAGTGGTTCCTGTAGTGAGGCTTCCAGTATCTGTAGCCCAAAGCAGTGATAAAACCCAGCCAGTGTGCCAGTTGGAGTGATGATTGATTCTCTTTTAAATATGTTTAGAAGTTGAGAACACAGTGTTTATGGTTCCACTCAACACTCAACACTCTGAAATTTCCTGTATTTGCACTAATAAGCAATGTATGGATGCTTAATTATTATTTATAATGCACTTCAATTAGGCGGATATGTGCAGGTGGTTAATATTGTATGAGCATGACCAGAAACAGGACCTTCTCCTCTGACATACTGTTGGCACTGGCGTTAAAATAACTGGGTATATTCTTATAAAAACAATGAAAACTGAAATGAATCAATGCTGACTTTTTAAATCCTATTTCAAGTTCTGTAAATTCTACAAATAAAGAAAAGAGAGAAAAGATTGGTTGTTGCATTAGAAAACAAAACAATAACATTTCTGGTGGATATAGTCTAGAAAATCCAGAAAAGACTTGCAGCTTAAATTATCAGCTCCCGGTCAAAGGTTAACTGAGCTGTTGATCTCTGACTGTTTGACACACATTCTGATTTTTCCATCATGAAACTGCCACACACACAATCTCTGGGATTTAACTGCAGGACACCGCAGCTTTAAATGGGGCTGGAATAGATTGATAAGCCCACATCTACTAAGTACATGAGCTTTAAGAATCTTATGCTCTAATCGTTCCGTCTTTAACATGATGGTCAGTTCTCAAATGTAATGCTAACACAAATAACAAATTAAGATGCAGATGAATGTTCCTCTTTAGCTCCTGAGGGAATTAGTTTCTCAGTACGTGAGATTTGGAGGAGAGAGATGAATGTGAAAGGTATGGCGTAATCTAAGATACTCAGTTAGCACATCTTCAGAATGAGAATAAGCACTTGGCTGACAGCAGATTGTCTCCGTATGACTGGTCATTACTGCTAAAAGAGGATTTTACAGCAGCTTTGATTACATTAATCCTTCAAGAGAATATAATCCTATCTGACAGGGAGAACATGTGAAATCAGGCTATCTGTGAAAGGTTGATTGTCTTAGAAAAGAAACAGCCGCTACTAAACAGACCCTATGCTCTGTGGGATCAATAAAAACACAAAATAGTATGAGGTGTGTATTTTTTTTTCATGGAAGCTTTCCAGAATTTCCAGGGGTGCACATCACTCAGATACTGAACAGACGTGGCTGCAGAGAGCAGCCTCAGATGTGGGCTTTCACTGTTGAAGAAGTCTAAACTACAGTTCCATGGCCTTCTCGCCTCCTCTCCTGTGGCCACGTCTTTGGTTTTTGCTGTGGGGGTTTTCATTCTCTGCCACCCACCATGTGAATAATGAGCTCCACAGATAGCAGCCAATGAAGCGACCCCCCCTTTAGCCAATGAAACTTAACAACCATGTCCAGATCAGGTCCTTCCTGCTGGGACTGACCAGCCCTGCTTCACACTCCTCTGCCACCCACACACAAACACTCACACAGCCCAAAACTAGATAAATTAGAAAATACGAGGCTTTAGAGAAACTACAGAGAGGTCTTTTTACTTGATTTTCAACAGGGTGAATAACAGTTTTACCAAATAAGAAAATCAATCAGGTCAAAATGACTGGGGTTGTTTCGTCCAGACAAATTTTATGCTCTGCTTAGCAGAAACATTGACAGGCAACCCAGACACTGCCCACTTGACAGATTGATTTCTATTCCAGCTTGCTTTGAGGTGTCGGTGTTGGTAATGTGGCCAGCACCAAGTCGAAGAGGTGAGACAAGCGTCTGGCCTCAACATGACCAAAAGGTGCTTTGAAGTCTGTCTAAGCACCTAACAATCCCAGCCATGCCCAGCTATAAACTACCACCAAGCACCCACTTTATCACAGTTTTGCAGGGAACCTCAGAATATACCGCTTGCCGCCAAAGGAAAAGATGACCACAAAAAAGACTTGTAAATAGCACCGACACACGTTTAAAGCTTCAAATGTAGAGCTGCGACACGTAATGGATTAATCAATCAAAACAAATAATTATCAGCTTCTATTCTGGCACATCATTAGTCATTTCAGTGGGTTTTCAAGCATAAATCAGATTCTCAAATATCTCAATTAGCACAGTTTTCTGCCCCCGTTTTCCCACAAGCGTGTCATTTTAACCCTCAAAGACATAAACAGCCGGATCAAAAGCATCTACCGATCTAAAACATTTCAAAACATTTTCACCACTAAACCTATCAATACACTGAATTAATTCCGGGAAAGAGTTTCTCAGCTTTTCAGCATAATCAAAAATGCCCAATTTTGGCATTCAGAGGCTCAGCGGTGAACATAGAAACGCTATCATCTTCTACAACACCAACTTACCAATAAAACGCATGTAATTTGACAAATAACAATAGTTAATGCTTGTTTTTGCATTCTGTAAATGATATATTTTGCCTGATGTCATTTTTTTTTCTTCAGTTTTCTCTGATCTGGTATAATAACCTTTGAATTTACTCATTTAAAAGCATCTACATGGTCAGCAAATTAAATATAGCACCTATTATAATACCTACACTTGCTCTTCACTGTAAAATGCAAAACACAGAGAGTAAGATTAAAATGAATGGTTCTAAATCACTTAGGAAAGGTTAGATTTAGGAAAAAAATTCAACAGGAACTCACCATAATAATACACATCTAGGTCCATAAGAGTTCATTTTGGGCCGGTTACTCAAAAATGACAACTCTGACGATCTCACTTTGGAATCATTGAGGGAATTCTTAAACTATTTTTAGCAGTTAATTGTTTTATTGAATTAACAATGAGCAGATTAATCAAAAGAATCATCAGTTGCTGCTGTATTCAAAGTCTCGTATGTAGCACATTTGTTCTTGATTATGATTATTACTCAAGAAAAAGACTGTGTTTCTAATTTAATTTTGTAAGTTCAAGTGTCCTTGGAAAAAAAAAAAACCCACAGTATTGGAAATATTTGACCATTTTATTTTGGCGTGAGAAACTGTGGGGGTTGGTAGAGGGGTTTGACAGTGGGCTTTGAAAGACACAGTTGAATGAGACATAGTAGCATTCCAATGATTGTTATTCAAGCAAACCGCTCCAAAGCTTCCAACATGTGAAGACGAAGGCGCGTGTTCATCCAAAAGAGTAAACACTTCTTATTCTCATGTTGGTATGTAGAGCGCTGGGGTGTGATTGGCAGAGAAGACCAGTCAAAGGAGCCACCTGGGATATGTAAGACATCTATGAAAGACATGCACAACTCATTGCCATCAAATGGGAACCAGACAATGCAGCTTTATAAAGCTTTTCCCACTGCAAATTCTTGTAAATAAAATGCATGGATGTGGCTGCTTTGAAGAACAATGTAAACATCCAACTACTAAAAAACATTAGAGGCTGCTGCTTCAGCTTATTGAATGTAATTAATTGACAGATCAGTCTCAAAGGAGGAAAACAGTACTTATTTTGAGAAATGTTCAGGATATTCAGTGTGTGTACAAGAAAAATATTATTAACATTTTCTTTCTGTGGAATGCTTAGTGATGTTCCAGTAAGTCACTGCGGGCCAAGTTATTCAGGCATAGTGCACATGTCCTTTCTTCTCTTCCTTCCCGGAGAGACTTTGAGTAATGAAGTGCACTGCTTTTTCGCAGCCCGGCATTTAGCTGCCTTAAGTCAATCCTAGCATTTGATTTGGAGCCTGGATCACACCCATGGGGAAAGCAACCCTGCTAATATCAGCCATGCTATGAATGTGGAAAGCTTCTTGGCTGCATCTGAACACTCTCCCATGCACATGTACAAAATCTACTTTCTTTGCACCAGCAGAAAAAGAACACCCTGGAGTTTAGTTTTTTTTTTCTCAAAACTTTCAGGGATCACATCCAAACTTCCCGAGTAGGGAGCGCTAACAGTAGGGAGACAAAATGACAATAGCTCATAGAAATGCCTGCTGTTTGTTCTAACTGCTGAATGGAGTTTGTTGCTAGTCCAGCGTTATGGCATGATAATGACTCACCGGCTCTCAAAATGCCACCTCATTCTGCTATACAGAGAGGGCAAGCAGGTTAATTACCATGACAATGGGGACACTGAGAGCCGAGCTGATTCTGGACACTGCATATGAGATGACCAGGATGACTTTCTCAGCACACATGGAAACAGGAGGCTTTGATTTCTTAAAGCAGCAACAGATGGACGAGGTCACAGCATCTTTGTCTAAATTATTAGGCAGTGCTTCCTCACATTTTCTTCACAGGCAGGGAGCTCTCTGGGTGGACAGGCCTTCTGCCCTAACGCACTCGCCTCCTTTGTCTCCTTGTTTGACTGTGCGCTGTTCATGAAGTGAAGAGGCTAATCAGCGGCTGTAGAGCTATTCACAAGGAACCACTGTACAACATGGGCCTATTTGGTGCAATTGTTAAGAGTGGCCACAATAGCCCAGTGTTTTGACACACTATACACAAACTCAGAGTGTGCACTCAAGCCATTGATGTGGGTGAGAAGTGTGGTGATGTTTGCCACCAAAATATTGACTTCTGGGTGCAAAGTTAACACAGGCAGTGTGCCCTGGCCTGCAAATATATCCTGCATGGCGAATTCACAAGCTGGGATGAAATTAAATTAACCAAATATGAAGACATCTTGAGCTACAGTTGCACAGCACTAATGTTAGCATGCCATTAGTTTTAAGGGTTTACACCAAATCCAATCTCATTTGTTTTCAGCCAACAAGTAGGATAAAGAAGTGTGAACTTACATGCTTGTTATAGCAGAGAGAACAAGAAGTCTATTAAAGAGTTTTGGACCATTGCAGACTTTCAGCAGTGTTAGTTGGTTGATTATGAAAACAGTATGCTGTGCTTGGACTTGCAGCCAGCGAAAGCCTTTTCAAACATAAAACGACTGGGGAATGACGAGTGCCAAGAGCCAGTGTTGGCCATCATAGTGGAAAGGAGAGAAACAAGTTTCACAGCATGGTGAAAACAAAGGTTTGCCTTCTTAAGCACCAATACATTAACGCTGCAGACAAAAGACTGGTTACAGATAGTCTTTAATAATGTAGGATTTGGTTTGAGACAAACAACCCTGACAAGACCGAATTTTATCTTGAGTTTCTTAAATTACTCTGTGGTGTTCCATTACAATTAAAAGCACAACTTGAGCCCTGATTGTAGCCCATTCAGAGATGCGACAGAGGAACACAGTTTATATATTTGCTAATAGTAAGGGAAAGAACCAATACATTTGCAGATGTAATAGAAAGCACAAAGCACAATGGTTCTGCTGTAGCCCAGGCAATGCAAATTAGAGAGGAAACAATTTGAAATTCAAAGAAGGAATGTAGAAATCAAACGGAAAAGGTCATTTTGTGAGGCAGATGATACTAGACACTGATTGTGATTAATACATAACCCAAATGTGAAGATATTTTAAGTGAAGATAAAAAGAAAAGGAATCCACTTTGTGAGGAATTTCCATTTACTCACCATTGTGTTACTGAGAGTCGCCCACATTTTCAGCATGCATTCCTATTTAAGTACAATGATGTTTATGCACATTTGTTGGAACACACACAAGGAGTATAATTTGTGGTCACCTGGACAACTTCCCATACATAATACAGCGTAGCTTTATGATGTGTAGGAAAACTGAGGCAAAAGGAAAACTGCACCCCCGTGAATATCACATATATCATATTTTGAGTTCTCATGGAATAACAGCATCGACTCCTTGTTTCATGGTCGGTGTGTGGGGAGATGAGAGGTTTTGACAGCTACAGAGAGCATTGTTCAGATTTCTACTTGAACTGGCCTCTGCTCGCGTATCATCCTTCTTATTTGAGCTCCACGGTGTCCTCTGTCTAAAGTCTATACAGCACATCTCAGAGGGCCTTGTCAACAGCTCCAGGAGAGTTTGATAGAAAATGTCAGCGCCATCTTTTCAGAGGAGCTGTCAGCACCAGCTTTGTATCAACCTTCTTTGGGACAGGGCACGAAACACAAACAAGCCCTGCGGGAGGTGTAGTGCACTACCTTCTACTGAAATTTCAAATGGCAGCCGTTGAAAAAACCCTCATGCTTGACTTCCATAAATCACCAAACATTTACTTTCTTCAGATCATTTAATTGAGGAATTTAACAAATGTCAACAAACGGAGAAACTGTCTTGTTAGGATTAGCTGGAAATAAAGGGTTTTCCTACTGACAGTCCACAACTCATGAGGTGATTCCTGCAGGCATGACAACACGAGTCCTGTCACGACTTGTACAAATATGGTGTAGTATCTTCTATAAAATGAGACATGTATGTGGCATGCGTCTCATTCATGAAAAAAAAACAAACAAATCACACTACCTTGGAGCACTGCTTGTGATTCTGGCACCACACCAAGGATCCATTATTCTGTAAGAGAAAAGGAGAAACACCGATCAAATTCCAATCCAGGACATACTGAAAATTCCCTTTAAATGGTCAATTATTCAAATGAATAAGCTGTCACCTTCTCATCCATCACAGCAGCACCTTTTATAAGTCTTGACCTTTGTGACTAACAATACTGCTAACGGTACACAAATTTCAGAGATAGACCTTGAGTCAGTAAATGTATGTAACCTAAGCAGGAAAGTGGGGTCACAGCAGCAGGGCCAGGGCACACCTCTGGTCATTTTCAGTTGAGCATGGTGACCTCAGCTTTTCTGAGGACCCGTTTGATCTCTCAACAGACGTCCCCGAGGTCGCCGAGCCGGGAACTGATGTCAGCAGTCCTGCGCAGACTGCAGATACTGCCAATTTCCTTTAATTGCTGTGGAAGTACCACCTTCGACACACAGACAAGGCAAGCATTTGGCCCTAATAGTGTTGTATTTTTATAAATGCTGTACGTGTAAATATAGAGGTTGTAGAGTTCAGCACCACTTGGGGTAAATAGCTTGTGCAAGTGGTCATTTCCTGAATTTCATTAGGCCGGAACATTATTCTGTCATTCTCCACAAGCATAATTGTGCTTGGATAACGAGCGTAACAATAGCTGATCATCATGACAACATTTGAGGAGACGCTATGCACTGCAAAAAGGAACATTTAAGGTCGCCCTGTTATACTGCCTTATGTGAACCTTGTGAAGAGGTAATAAAAGTGAACACTGAAGAATAATCAAACCCAAAGACGTACACTGGAGGCTGTGAACTTAATGTGATATTAATTGAGTTCATTCTACCAAAGTACCTCAATCTGAGCTGCATTTTTGATGCTGCGCTTCTTTTTGAAATCAGTTTAACGGTGCATTGCAGCCAAACTTTAGGGGTCTGCAGGCAAAAAGTCTGCTTAAGTTCAATGTCAAGTTCAAAGCCTTTTCCCACAATGTAATCCAGAAGAAATTTCCCATGAGACCTTAAGAGAGAACTTATCATTAAAGGGTTTAATTTGACATCCAGTACCAGTAAGTGCTGTGCTTTTAGTGTCAAGGATAATGGTCAAATGGCTTCAAAGGAATTCATAATTGTATGGTCATGTCTACAGAGAATCTCTACCACAAAAACTGCAGATAAGGATGAAAAATATATGACTCCGAGCACCAAGAAGAGCAGAAATCGTTTTTGCATTTCTTGACCGCATGAGTAGGGAACTGAGTGCAAAGTTGGCTGAGGTGGGCTTGAGTGAAAATTTCTTCCTTTTGTGCATAAAGACTGCACATGTACTGTGTCCAGCTGAATGTTGATTAAAATCTGAATTACTCCTCACTACTACTTCAAGCTGTACTTTATGACATGATTAAAATCCTTGTGGAGTTCACCGACTTATGAGAAATCCACTGTTGGCAACACACCATAAATAAATCCTTGACATTTACACTGGTGGCCAATGCCTCAGGATAATTTATACAGATTGTTACAACTCGCGGCCATGTCCAAAATCATCAATCGTGTTTTTGACACCTTCCTTCAGCTATCAATCAAGAGCGACAGGGCCAGATCCACAGAGGAGCTAATTTTGCTGTGTGACAGCATCCGTGTATCAGAGAAGCTCAGCAGGATGTTGCCCCAGCTGTCCAGGCCTGACCCCACCATGTCAGGGACCAACAGGGAATAATTATAGGTCAGGACTTCATCCCTCTGACTCACCATGGCATTCCTCAGCAGTCCGGACATTATGCAGTGCTGAGGACTGTCAAGGACTTACGTAGATGAATGCTTTCCAGATATCCTCCTTTGTGTCTGTGGTCGAGGAGAAGAGGCCAGACAGTAGCCCATAGTAGGTGAACCCAGTGCTTTGTTACTGACACTGGTGGACTCGTGTAAACAGGGGGATTTATCACAGAGATACATTATGGCCGATGTCAGCTGAGAAGTCAGAGCAGGTGGCCATGGGCTCCCTGCATTGTCTAGACAACTGAGGGAACATACACAAGACCCCTTTTATCTTTGAGGATAGCATTCCGCCTTTTGAAAGTGGGAATCTTTTGTTTCCTATGTGCTCCTGATTCAGATTAGATGAATCTCAGTTTACATTGGTGAAGCAGGATTTCAGTTAAAGTTGTTCTTGCCTGAATGGTTTCAAGGTTTAAGTATTTATTACTATAGATGATTTCTGTTCCTGGTCAACGTGACGGGACATCAAAGGGCAGACCGGTGTCTCTGTGTGTCCTTTGACAGCACAGAAGTCCTCGGGCAACACCAAAACAACTGATCCTTAAGGACACTTATGCAGCTCTAAAATAAAGGGCTTCAAGATTTAGGCTTTAACTTGAGTGGGTGTGAGGTTTGTGGTCAGTCAACTCATCAATTATTCACTTTGTATGAATTATTTGACAGGGGCTCTGAAAGTGAGCTAATGTGTTAAGCTTACAGCCAACGATAACATAAAAAAGGGTGTTTCGAAAATTTCAAACAACATCAGAGTAAAGTTGTCTCTAGTTAGCGATGAAAGCTATTTGTCAAATGAGGTAGCTGAGGGTGTAGCAGCACTGGGGGCTGAGATTTACAGACAGGACTGTCATGGTTTAAAAGCATTTACAGAGAGGGGAGGCCGAGCTATATAGACCCCTATTCATCCGCTGTCTTCGCTAATGAAAAACTCCACACACGAGACGACCACTGGCTGAGGTTTGATTCCACTGAAGGTTATTTAATATCAAAGACGAAAACAAGGGGACACGGAAAAACTACTTTCCAATGTTTTTCCTTCCCTGTCCTTAAAACACAAATCTCTCAAGCAAGATGCTTAGGCTTAACTGCACAGCACATTGGAAATGAATGACTGAATTTAAAATGTTATATTTTTATTGCTTTGAGTGTAATAACAAGACCACATGGACACACCTTGTTTTTGGCTTCATGGGTCTCCACATAAATAATCCAGTACAAGGCTGATGCTTTCAGAATACATTATTGCACAGGGCACCCAGTTCAGTCTTAATATTTTAAAGTAACCAAGGCTAATATTTATGGTTGGGTGTTCCCCTCTGTCTATTGTACTGGGGTGACAAGTTCCCCAAAAGTGAAGTAAAATGTCAATAAATCTGTATTTGGAAATACTATTACATCAATAAATCTACAGTTGCAATAAATCTGACAACCAATGGGCTACCCATGGGTTTTCCAACTCTGCAATTCCATGGTTGTTTCCATTTCACACTAATTCATAGTTGTGACAATTAAAACAAAGTCCTCAGATTCAGCCACATAAAAAGGATAGACGCGTGGGTGTTCCTAACATATCCACATTCTAAATTCTCCAAGTATCCATTATTCAGCTGACAGATCCAATTCAAGCTGATATAAAAAGCAGATTTTTAATTTCAAGCTGCGAAATGTGTTAGAGGGACAAATTGTCCGCTGTACAAGAACCAAAAGCAGAAGCAGAATATATTAACTGCCTGATATTCAGTAGAAACAATAAAATATTCTGAAATAGTACACAGGAGTCCCCACTTGGATGCAGAGATGAGGCATTTCATTTCCATAAAATGGAAAGGCTTGTATGTCCTGTTTTTTTCTTTCTCGTATTAAATGACCCCTGAAGGATGTCCGAGTTGAATTAAGAGGTCTGCCGTCTCAATCATTGGAGTGGAGCACCGAGCTGCTGTCGGCTGCTGTAATAAGATCTGGCAAAGGAAGCAGATCCACCTGTAGGTTGTGCTGACTGAGCATGCTCCAGTGTTGTGGCAACAGTACATTAGAGCTTATCACATTTACTACTATTGGGCGCCAGCAGTTAGCAGGAAGGTGACCTCGCAGAGCAATATCAGTAGCTCGGTGTGGATCCTGCATGTCTTTGAGGTGTGATGCTGGCATTTATTGGCAGGGCCAGGGGGTTGAGGGTGATGGCGGCGGGGGGAGCCATATGTTTTTGCAGCTGACCAGACCCCCCATTTTCACATGAAAGGCCTGTTGAGAACACAGTGCATAAGACAGTCCTTCCAGATTATCAACATTTGCCTTCTATTCTTAGGGCCACCGGCTTGCTCAAGCAACCTTGCTTATCGCTAACCACAAAAATGCTCCTCTCTTTCGACAAATACCTCCCACTCATTTTCTCCTCACTGAATATGTCTGGCTCCGACACTGAGGCTCTGCAGTCAATTATACAGACTATTTGCTGTTCATTAGAGGTAAGACTTTTCAGTCAGCTGGTGACTGATTTAATGCTCCAACTTTAAAACCTAGGGCAGCAATACACAGAACCATTTGACTCTTCTACTTGCCAAGCTGCATTTGACGCACCACTGTTTCGATCTGTAGACACACACTGTTATTTTATTTTCCAGAGAAGAGTTAATTCCACTTAATAACCTTCATCCTTTCCTGCCAGTGTTAGTTATCCCTTAATAAAACAGCTTAGGTAGGTCTCTGTCCCCCATGGACCTGCATTGAAAACCATGCATTGGATCAATAAGTTAAGTTAATTGGTGACAAAAAAAACAAAAAAAAACAAGCACTGCACTCTTGCTGATTCATGGACCTAATTACAAATTCACTTTGCTGCACACTGTTGTTTTTTGACAATTAGAGATTCATTAATGCACTCTGAGAAACAACCCCCTTGCAAATGCAAATAGTGGGAGCATAAAGCCTGTCACTACATAGACAGACAGATAGATAGCTGTGGAAAAAGGAACAGAAAGAAGAGGGGATCAGTGACCACTCATAATCCTGAGAGAGAACAGTGTGTCCAGTGAAGGGTAAAAAAACAACTTGTGAGACCACAGACCCAATCAAGCACGAATAAAGCTAATTTAGAGGAGCTGCAACACAGTGTGGATTGCATGAAAGTGTGGAAAAAATTCTTGCTCTGAGCATAAAACACAGCCTGTCCTCTCACATGGAAGAGCAGACACCTTAATAAACGCGCAACTCAGTTCATTAGAAAAAAGAACAGGCGCTTTATGGAATCACGGCTGTTTCACTCATGACATTTATTCTCCCACATACGAATCTCATTTACCATAAATCATATAAGGATGAATGGAAACTGGTGCCAGCGTGATGCATTCATGGTCCATTGAGTCCAAAATGCTGCAACGTGTTAATTGTAAATATATTTTGAAGCCACTCCACAGACACGCGTGCTGATTGTGACAACTTTCCAAGCAACTCAGCCACGCGTGGATTTGCAACTGGTGTTATAATTTGGTGGCACTTGTCTTGTTTTGCGTCTTTTCTGTAACATCACATAAAAACAGAAGTGTGGAAGTGTTTACAGCAGCATTAGTAACCTGCTCCTGTTTATTCACAACGCACTCATAAGGAACAGGTTTCTTGATCACATGGATGAATAAAATGAAATAACACTGATTTTATTTCTTGCTTCTTATTTTCCGACCAACTAACGCAAGTTTGAGTGTCCGTGGCCACATGCTCGTACCTGAGAGTGCTTGAAAAAAGCAGAGATGCGAGTGATGTGCAGACTGAGGCACCTCGAAGCGCATCTTGCTCGGTAAATGCTGGCAGTGAAGAAAGAGTCGTCCTGTTTCCTCGCAGACACACTTCTCGGGGTCGTTAACGCCGTAATCCACAAACACAGGGTCACACACGCGCTCAGGTTCCTAAAAAACATGGTCCCGCCGTTGTGTATTTAATCCCTCCACGGATCGGACAATACTGCGTGCAGGCTCCGCCGGAGAAACTAAAGAAACTTCAATTATACACTGGGGAGGAGTCACGGATCTCACGTGCCCTGTGATTGGAGGAGCCCGCGTTGAGTGACAGGTCCGCGGAGTGGTAAGCAGGTAGACTACTGCATTGTCCTGCACTGTCCACAGTGTGAAAGAACACACAGTGAATGAACATGTGGTCAGAAGTTATCATGGAATGAACTGCACTACTGATATTATTATTATTATTTTGTAATCTTTATTATTATTACTACGACTGTATTCATTGTTACTATTGATATTATTGATATTGTTATTACAGCTACTACTACTATTATTATTTTTATTACTTTTATTGTCATTTCTATCATTATTATTGTCATTACTTATTACTAGCAGTATAATTTATTACTACTTGTATCTCCAATGTGCAGTTGTCTGTTGTTTCTGCTGTTTTGTTTTTTTTTTGTTTTTGTTTTTATAGAGTTATTGTTGTTATTATTAGTTCTTATTTTTTTAAAATCTTCTTTCTTCTTATTAGATGTGTACATATGATGCTGTACTGTAACTGGAACCTCAATGAATACATTTTTATCCAATCCAATCTAATCTAATGTAATGTAATCTAATCTAATCTAAACTGTCTCTCTAAAATAACATCACAAGTAGTGTCAGGTCAATTATTTACAAAAAAAAAAGTATTAACTATCAAGAAAAAAGTTTGTCTTATTTGTAAATTATGCTCCTTTAATACATATGGAGGTGTGTTATCATATCATAAATCAAGTGTGATCATATAAGGTTTACTAAGATGAAGAATCGTTATTTGTTCATATATTTTACATCCCTACATACAATACACTGAAACCCATTTATTTCATCACTCGCTGAAGCACCACACACTTCAGTCTAAGGGACTAGGGAATTAAGTGCCCAGCTCAAGGGCATCAGCCAATGATTCTGCTCCCAGTCCAGGGATCTGGACTGGAGACTCTGTGGTCACAAGCTGATTCTCTAACCTTCTAGGTCACAGCTGCCTCCATGTAACTACAGAATCAATGTTATTAGCTGAGTTTTTGCACACAAACAACGACTTTGACTCTCAACATCAGCTCTCACATAATATAAAATATGCATAGATACAAATATTGAATAAAAGTCAAAAGTGTATGGTAAACGAATACTGTGAGGCGTTATAGGAAATAGAACAATAGTGCAAGACCATCATGTAGAATAAAAGGACAATTGTGCAAATGCAGGATGGGCTCAATATATATGAGGTAACATTATTACATACATTCATCCTCAGAATAATTTTATGACATTGGCTATATGAAAAAAAAGAGAAATTTGTTCCTGTGTCGATATGAAAATATAACACAAACTGTTAATATTTCTAAAAGGCTTCATAAGCAGTTTGTACTTATATGTTATATCACATATATTTTATGTATGTAAATTAAGGATGCACAAATATATCAAACCTACTGACTCGTATTGGCTATGTGCAAATAATGGAGTCATTTCACCAAAAACAGAGGCTGATATTTATCTGTTGTGTTACAATAATGGTTGTTTTATACATGTGGTGGTTGGGTTTGACATCATTCAAAGATTACATGATGAGAACCTGAAAAAATTTACAACAATACAATTTTAAAGTAACAAATAACAACAAAAGCATAAAAATAATCACAGATTAACATTACTGGCTTCAGTTATCAGGCAAATTGTTATTTTATACACGATAATGTGTATCAGTCCAGAATTTCTCAATTATTCCATCCTTACTGTAAATTCAGTAGGTATATACAGTACGTTACATTATATCGGCCTGCATCTTTATTATTACACATTACATTATTATAAACAAAATTAATAAAGGGTAAAAATGCTTGTTTATTTGTATAAGCAGTGGAGTCAGACCTGCTACCATCTACTGATGACACAACTCATCAGAAATGTGGGGTAGACAGGTTTTTGCATCAAACCATCACATATGGTATGGGTGAAGCTTGCCAACATCCCAGGGAAGCCCTTTTCCTTTAGCTCACGCCTCTCCATTTAACAGTAGCTTGGAAAAACAATTCGACATGGAAAACTATTAAAACCATCCTGACTAAATTCCTGAAGCTGGACTCCCAACTTCTGGCATGATTTTCTAGCCTAAGGTATGGAGAAAATATGACATGTAGGAAAAGCTCGAAATCCTCACTATTTATTAGAGTTAAGGAGTCAGTTTTTAATTAGAAAGTTCCCTCAAGGGTTTACAAGACACTCCTGCTTTTGTCAGCTCATGGAGTACTTCCCTGAACACTATTACAGCAGCAGCATAATGAAGTTTTATAGGTGCTGCTCTTAAACTCTATACAAAATGAGAGTAAAACACACTTACACACCATCATTAGACTTGGCTTAGGTCGCCATTTTGCCTCGGGCCAATTATACTTTGTGCCAAATAGTTCAGCCCATGTTTCTCCACTGAAATGATAAAATGCCCATTTGAGTACATCCTGAACAACAGGCGCTATCTTTAACAATTACAGGGATCACCTAATAAAAAAAAATCCTGTTATTCATAAACGCTTGTTCATAAAGGCTTAGTGGGAGTAAATGGAGAACAATAACATGAGCACCAGCCTGCTGTACGTTTATGAAAGTATGACTATGTATCATACCAACCATCTCACGATGCTCTAATGATAAGACGGAGGTGTGTTCATTTCCCTGGTGGTCTCAGACATACAATGGAACTTGCAGCGAGAGATCCCTTGCCACTCTTAAAATATTTAAACGCGGATGTCTGTGTACCTTAAAAACAGCATAATGACTTAATTTGTTGGCTTATTACAGCCATGTGTGGTGGGGGGTTTTATAGTGAGCAGCGAAGGAAACACACTGTCTGTGTGCGGTCCTGATGTCTCCTGCAGCCTGTGGGACACGTATCCATTCGACGCCATGCTTTCATTGACTGGGAAAAACCTCTCCCACTTGTGAACACACACTGAAGAGCTCTTTAGAAAGGGCATGTTTGTCTGACCTGAGGAGGGATTCCATTTCATATCTGGCCCACGTCACTGCATTCACCTATTATTACCATGAGCCTAGAAGAACAATGTTCACCTATGTAAACAAACCTGCATGGTCTGATAAAGTATGTACATGACAAAGCCTCAAGTACTCTTTGGATTTCTTTTTCCCTGTACTGTACAAATAACTTGTATTATTCCTTTGATGGTTATTTGTCTGTAAGCTTACCGACAACGGATCAGCTTGGAAACTTCCAACAGCTGCTTTTAAAGCTTTTTTTTTTTTATCCAAACAACTCTCTGATCTCCTAATATTCACAAAATATTCCAAAGACCATGTTATAAAAGGCCCAGGGTCAGTGCTAAACAGCAAAGTACAGGATATATTTATTTTTTTTGTCTTCATACAATCATCATATTATTACTAATCTCTGTATTTGTTCAAAAGCACTGCTGGTTACATTGTGTTCTCTTTGTGCTTTCTTTTGACGGGATATGCTGGTATGACGAGGGACCGACTACAACAGAGCTGCAAAAATGTGGGTTTCTCTGTCACATGATCTGACAAAAGGCATCTCAAGAGATAACACACTAGGATCAGTTTTCAGCCAGCATATTCCTGAGGAAAAAAACGTGTATGGCGATCAAACACTTGACTATCTTTGATCCTTAAAGGTGCAGGTGGACTAATAGCTCACACCTTTGATGAGAGACCATCCGGATCTGAGGAGACAACTGGCTTTTGTTGTGAACACTAACGCAAACAAAGGAGGAGATTAGTTCAATGGGAGGCAGCACTGTAACATGAATAACTTCAGTTGTATGAACCGGATGTCCCATAATAATTTGGAGGTTTGAATGCATTTTAATGAACTGAGACTGAAGAATACTAAAAATACCATGTTTATCATAGAACTTAACTGTGCTCTATCTGGAGGTATTGTCACCATATGTTTTAGTACAACAGACTCACAGAACAAATGAGCACATAACCGTCATGGTGCAGTATTTGCCAAATGTTTTAAGAATATCAGTATTGTCTTCAGAATATATAACCCTAAATCATCTTTGTCTTTTGCTAATTAGGTTGTGATGAGATCAGACCCTGCATGGTAGTCTAATCTGAGGGTCTATACCTATATTTATCATTGTTTAATCTGAAGAGGCTATGATTTAACATCAGTCCTGAGTTTCGGGAAGCATCATTTCTGTCTTTGAAAGCAATCTAAATATTGGCACCAAAACCTTACCCGTGTCAGCACTTTGCTGCTTAATAATCATGTTTGACAGGAACACTCAATAGCTGTCTGATTCTTGGGATTACTTCAGAAATATCATAGGGAAATTTGCTTTTATAACCAGATTTGTCTTTTTCGAACTACTTCATATTAATATGTGTGTGTCTGTGCATTGGTCAGATCATAGAATGGATTATGGATTTGTGTCCCTAAAAAAAAAGAGAGAGAAAAAAGCATTACTCTTTCTTATACAGAAACGTCTTTGTCAATTCATAATTTCAAGTCTATTCACTGCCCATGTGTCTACAAGAAACATTCCCTGTGAAAATATTAGTCTTGTATATGAGGTTGGAAAAACCTACTTAACATGGAGAGGTTCTAGATGCCGGCATGAAACATTTTCCTTCTTTCACCAACTCCCAAAACAATGCAGCGCTATGAAATGCTGCAGGATGATAGTCCAGTACAAGCTGTTTTTCGCATATAAACCACCCACACTCTGAGCTAAAGTTACATTCTGGTCTCAGTTTGGACAGTGATGGTTGACTGATAGCTGAATATCCCTTGGCGGTTGTTATCAGGCCAGATGATATTAACTGTACCTTTTTGTAAGGTGGGCTGGTGTTTATTTTCACATCAGATAGGTCTAGAATAAATAGACAAAGAGCTGTGAAACTGGCACTCATGTACAGAGACAGAATTCTCCAAATGAGGGAGGTCCCAACCCTCATCAGCTGCTGATGTGTCTCTCTTCAGCCACTAGATGGCAATGTGTCCACAGATATAATGTGAGTCCAGACAAGTCTTTGACACCTCACTCTTTCTCTCCCTCAACGCATTTTCCAGGAGATGATCCAGAATTAATACCCAACAATGAAGAATTTATCAGGGGGATTTTATTCTGTCATCTGAGGCAAACAATTTTCATATATTATGCAAAATAGAACACATTTTGAGATTCAATGTAATCTTTCCTTTGTCTTTGCCCAGTTACACACACAGACACCCACACATACAGCACATATGCATAGATATATACTCACACATTGGAATATTTGTACATTATGTGCAACTCTCAGATTCTAGTAAGATTAGTTTGTGTATTATAACCTAATTTGGTAAGGAAATGTTGAATCTGTTTTGTTGTATTTTACATATCAGATAATGAGGTGCTTGCCATCACCATATGAATGGCTTTAATCAGGATGCATGATAATACAGTTTGTTCTTTTCTATCAGTTGTGTAATCTGTTCCTTCTCCTCCACATGTAAATCTTCTTCTCTTCTTCCTTTTTTTTCTTTGGTGCTTCAATAGTGCTGACTTACAGAAGGAACAACAACAAAAAAGAAGCTCTTCAACATTTAGGTCAGGAGTGTGATTATGCAGAGTGACATGTTACAATGCTGTATTAGGTGTCTAGCTGAGTGAAAGCCCATTACACAGCATTATGTTGCTATGACAAAGCAGGAGGCTGAAACCAGTGATCCAGTGCACAGCAGACATGCCCATCCCCCCCAGTCTCTGAGCTAACAATACAGTGTCAGCTCCCAGCTAGAAATAATACAGTAGGAATGCTTTAAAATGGCCTCGGGTTGAAATCTCAACCCTGCCCTATATTTTAAAGAATGATTTTTTAAAAAACGAATCTATTTAAACTATAGGTTGAAACATGCATCAAAACATGACAAAAACAGCAAGTTAATTTGGAGGGAACTCAACACTAATATTAATAGATATCACAAGAGGTCTCATCATTAATAAATATCAGGAGATGTGGGCAGCTTTTGATATAAAAGGATATGGTACAAAGAAAAGCTACAATGAAATCATGCTTTTCTCAGTCACATGTGCCTACATATGAATACTGTGATTGTGTTCAGTATTGTTTGCCCAGACTGACTGAATTATAGCATTAAATAACTAAAGAACAATACATTTAGAAGAAAAGAAACGGTGAAGCTCCAAAGCAATATTGCCTTTTAGAGACATTTTGTCGGAAGATTTAAATGTCACTGTAAAAGGCATTGTAAAGTCATTGACAGTCATTGTGCTGGGAGGGGGAGGAAAGGGAAGGGGGCTATGCCCAGGTCACCAACCCTTGACCTCTGTGCCCGACCCTTGAATCTTTGACATCTGTCTGCTTTTTCCCGCCTTCTTTTCCTCCCCCAGTTCTGTCAAAGGAATTTGATTAAAGTGGGGGGAAGAATGCAGCTTCCTGAAGCAACACGCTTCTCTACACACTTTGTTGTTAGGAAAATGAACATGACATTAAGAAAAAGTGGCATTTAAAGAACATTTTTATCTATACTGTACACTTGGAGGTCAGCATGTCTTCATCTTATTTGTCTGTTTTCATTTTCTGACTGGGGACACAAATATTCAAATGTGAAATCAGAGATCTTGTCTGTGTATTCTAGTTTGTTTTGTCTGGGGAAAAAAATGGGTCTGGAGACTATGACATAACAACGTACCACAGAAAGCTTTCTGCGTCTCTAGCCAGTGTAGATGGTTGCAGCGGGGGAGGGGAGGAAGACAGTGGGGGAGGTGTTGTACAGTGTGTATACAAGGAAGGCTCTCTCTTTCTCTAATGGCACAAGCTCATACGTGCAGACACACACACACATAGAGATACTGAAGCCTTTTCTTCCAGACAGCTCTGAGGCCCAGGCCCCCGTGCTCCTATTCTCTTCACAGTGTAAATACAGCAGCAGGGCTTAGAGAAGTAAATCCAATATGTCAATGGACACCAAAGCATAAAAAGGAATAGATACCCAACTGGATATTCCCCAGCCGGAGACTAAGCTTTCCCCGCGCTTCCCTGGCCTAATAACGACATAACAAGAGTCGTGTGACTTACAGCACCCTTCCCCCACCCTTACATATTACCATTGCTCCTCAGTGCTGTCTAGAAAGGTCATGTGACCCTCATCAGCTTCCCGGGTTGGGGGAGGGGAGCCAGATTGAACCTGTTCTTTGTTAGGAGGTCAGCTCCAGCTCTATGGCAGGAAGAGCGCCTACCATACACCATGTAATAGAAGTGCAAAAAAGGGCAGAAGGCAACATGGAGAGATTAGAGATGACTGAAAAGATTTTTGAGAATTTATACATTGAACAGTAAGCGTGCAAGGCACATACACTGTAGCTTTGTGGATTTGCTTGGTCAAAGGGTGCCCTGGTAGTTTTCAAATGGCACAGGACTGATGTAATACAAAGAAAGACAAATGGCCTAAGCTGAGACATGGTTTGGGATTTAACAACAATGCAAAGCAGTCTGAGTTCCTAACATTACTACAAGTGTTTGTCTGTGGGGACTTAGTTTTAAGTCCCTGGAGCTTAAACTGTTTTTATACCTACACAGTTACTGATTTTTAAAAACATCTTTCTCCCTTTGTTTATTTATTTATTTATTTATTTATTTATTTATTTATTTATTTATTTTTACCTCTTTGAGTACTGTGTCCTTCATCAAGCAGAGCACTTTGCAACTGATAAACAATTTCTAATCTTAAACTCTGATTATTTCTTTTTAAAAAATAAAGTGTTTATCTCAGGGTGAACTCAGAAATATTGTACACTCTTTATTGCCATGTAAAGTACTGAAAGATACAACAAAGCCATCTCATTTTAAGTTTCACAATATTTACTTTTTTGTTCTCAGATGTGTGCATAACAGGGTCAACACTACAGAGATGAACACAAACAAAAACATAATATGACAGAATAGTGTCATTTTAAGACACTGTTATCTAAATTATCATATATTAAATAACCACTGCTAAATTTGGGATTTTTCAGCCACTGTGGTACTGTTTAAAATAATAATAATAATAATAATAATAATAATAATAATAATAATAATAATAATAAT
>JAQQZY010000015.1:23618078-23632382 GCA_030068375.1 Ostorhinchus rueppellii
TCAGCCACTGTGGTACTGTTTAAAATAATAATAATAATAATAATAATAATAATAATAATAATAATAATAATAATAATAATAATAATAATAGTAATAATTAATACATCACACTTTTTTTGTGGGACACTCAAAGACAACTGAAATTATTATAACTTTACAGTGAAACCCAGCAGACTACTGTAGAAACATTAGGCATGATTATAGTACAGATGGTCAGAATCTTATCCAGGACCAGATGTATGAATGGAGCAAATTTTTTATCTTAAAAAAAAAAAACAAAAACAATGTGTCGACTTTTCTCTGTAATCTATTCAACAGTTTGCTTTCAAAAATGAGGACTGAGGAAATTTTTATTTGACAGGATAGTGTGCTGAGCTCATATATCCATTTATCTACTTTCATCAAAAATGGATCAAGAGAAGAGCTTTGGCAGGAATGTCTCTGCAGCATATGGTCCTGCAGAATCTGCACGTCAGCCACTGACATCCCTATGTCCTCTGTGAACTGAATTTATTTATATGTATTGTCTTGGTCTCAAAATGCTATATCAGTTTAGCATTTGTGAACATGTCTTCCTCTTCAGATGATTGCATTTCAAATAAAATAGCGAGAGAAAATACAGGGAAATATTAGATATCGGGGGACAACAGTAGACTGCAAAAATTGTCTTAAAGCTTTGATACGTAAAACTCCAGCTTTTTGGTCATGTGTATTTGAGTTGTTCGACTTTGTGTTGTGCTTTGGGCCAGTTTGTTGATGAAAGCCAACAGTAAATTGCGTTGCACATTGGTAATGCTGTAGAGGAGCAGAAGAAACACCTGTTTACATTTTAACAAGGGAACATGCAATCATGCAATCTACAATGAATCCCAGAATAAAAAAATAAACAGGCAGTACTGATTTTGTGTCCCCTACTATAGCAGTATAGCAGTCTTTAAATGGCTACTATTGTTTTATATTTATTCTAGTTAATTATATGTGATCAATGGACAAAACATTTCTGGAAGCAATTAAAGAATGATTTCCACTGTATGTAAAAAATAGTTGGCTTAAGATTTCCATTAGCTTTTATCAAACAGCAGCTATTCTTCCTCTGGCCCAAGTTTAACATAAGAAAAAATACATTTACATTACTCACTACAATACATTAAATGCTCCAAGGTCTGGCTTGGAAGGATTGAAATGAGCATGCATATTTATTTCCCAGTCTTTTTTTTTTTTTTTTAATTTAGATAGAACAAAAAAGCAAGATGAATGTGCATCGTACTGCAACACAAAATTTATTGTGACCTCCATTTGGATTTAGTGCATCTTGAACAACACAGAGGGGGCTTTCTTTTATTCTTTTTTTTGTCCAGATAATCCTATATGAGGCACTTAACACCCCCTGCCCCCAGCATGGCAGCCCACTGCTCCTAGCTCTGCAGTGTGTGGTGCATTCCTTCACTTTCAGCTAGTGATGGGTTAAATGCAGAGGTTCACTACTTGTGTGTGTTGTATGTCCAAATATATTATAATGAAATAATAAAGATTCTTCTCCATTTGTTGTTAATGTTGTTTACATATTTCCTGTATATTCCAGTTATGCATACATTGTAATGAATCAGAATCATCTGTATTTGCCACGTATGTAAACCCATTCAGGAATTCTTTCATATCCCTCTAAATACAAGATATAATACAAAAATAAGAAAAAATAAACTAGGAAAAAAATCAGCTCTATACATAAAGACATGGTTATACTGCATTTTTTGTGTAATTGTGGACATTAAAGGAGAGTGTTAACTGTTCATTAAACTGTCTGCTGTGGGAAAGAAGATATAATGATAAATGATAATAATATGGTATCATGCATGATAATCTTTCAAAACCTCCAAAGCTAACTGGGTAAAATGTATTGTACTGTACATCATAATGCACGTGACACACATTGCAAATGAGGCTTTGGTGTCAGTAAAGAATATGTTTTGCGCATCTAGTGCAAGCTTTACGGTAACCAAAGGAATGTGTCACACCAGTGTAGAGCCGTAATGATGTCAACTTGTTATTTACTTTCCAAATCTGAATGACTGAGCAAGGCGAAAGGAGAATTAATCAACCGCTGTGTGACCAGGCAGGCGAAAAATAGAGGAGTGTGTGGGGGAGGGGAGGCGGCTCAGAGGCCAGATAGGCAACATGCTTAGACTGTAGCTTATGAGACTCAGCTTAGTTCTTTCAATAAAACAAAAATATCACATAATAACGCACTTTTAAAGGGCGATTTTGTTTTGTTTATCCAAGTGTGTCATTTAAGGTGCTAACCCTGCTAAATATGAGGGGCAGTCAGCTTTATTTTAAGGGTCTTGCTAATTAATAAAGCTTAAATATATTATAAAATAAATTCTATGTGTACATTTGAAACTGTACTGTTAGCATTTGTTTGTCTCTTTGTAGTGCTAGCTAGCATGTTTTTATCGTAAACTGTGGGAACTGTAGTAAGCTAGGCCCATTTTATGTATTGGTATAAACCTGTTGGTGGGTAGATTAATTAAGTTATACACCTCGATGTGTTTTCATTATCCAGGTTTAAGGTCAGTTAACCCCACCACAACCTCCACTACTACCACTACCCCCCCACCCCCACCCCCGTCTCTCTCTCCCCTATCCGCCGTCTACCTCTCTCTCTCCCGCTGCCGATGAGCGCCTGCTGCCACCTCTTTACGTCCCTGTTCTCAGTGAGCGGTGAAACTCCAGAGTAGCCTGCAGCCTCAGCCACAGAAACTCGGGTTTATTCCAACTTTACCGCCAGTTGTGCGTGTGTCTGGACGGAGAAGCTTTTGTTAACACACCGAATTAACCGACAGTGACTCGTATATACGCCAGCGGTCGGAACTTGAATTATGACGATGAGCGAAATGGGAGGAAAGTCGTTGCTAGCTTACTGAAGTTGGAGGTTCTCCTTGTGGAAGAGAAAGAGGTGGCGGACACCACGAGTTCACTCTCGCAATAAAAGGTAAGCCTGTTAAAGTCTGGTGACATGGTTTAAGCTGCACTGCATTTTGGCTTCCATCTGTTTTATGCGAACATTACAATGATTTAGAGAAATGGGTAATTATGGCGCTGATTAGGGGTTTGCCGGCTCATAGCTTAATCACCCCTTGACTCCACACGTGTGCTCAAATTCCTTCTTGTGTCTTTTATTCTCACTCTATGTCTCTGTTACTCAGCTAAACCTATTACTTAGCTTTTATTGTAGTATTTCCCAGTCGTATTTAACCTTGGGAACCCAGCTGCATAGTACTTCACAATATACAGTAAGTTGTAGAGGTTGAAGGTTGTACCATTTTGGTGAATTATTTGGGTCTACTTTGTCCTTAATAGCAGCCTAGAATAGTCGTGCTACTTTATAGAACACTAAGGCGTTTTTTAGTCATTTTGATAAAGTTTATAGAGAATACAACAAATATATTTCCATTCCCATGCAGATTTAGGAAGCGCATGTGTGGGGGAGGGGAGAGATATTCAACTGTACTAGACATTGCCACCAGTTTTCAGGGGACAGTTCATGTTACTGTATAACTACAATGTTAAGCTGTTTCCACACTAGCTGGTTTAAATCGCACAAGAAGCATCAATATATCAAGAGACACCCTGCCAGATAGGAGACATAACACCACAGGGTCCACATGTTTACACAGCACTTTACACTGTACTTTAAAAGGGCTCATGAGATACTATGTGATCCTAAAATTTACAGTTACTAACCCTGATGTTCTTTATAGCACACTGAGTGATGGCTGAAATACAACATGTGCAGACACAGTTAACATGTCTTATGTTAATTGTCTATGCAAAAGCAACACATATGGAGTGGATGTGGGTGGAGGGGTTTAGATGAAATGCGGTGTTAACCTGATTCTACTTCATTAGCTAAAATAAAATACTAATAATTAAAAAAAGGTTCAGGTTTAATTATAAAGTCATCATGACATTAACAGATTGTTTATGTTGTGCATTAACACATTCAGTTAATGCTTTTGGACAGTTATCAGTATTTTTTTTTAAGTTGGAGCCAGATGGGGTGGACTGTTGGTGTGAAGGTACTGACTTATATGGTTAAAGAGTTTGATTATTAATGCATTTTTATGTTGATTAATTAGTGAGCCTAATGCAGCATGTAAGTCCTTGCCAGTAATTCATTGCTGTGGTTTATTGTCTTTGTTTGGAATGAATCATATTACATAATAGGGACTGTTAGATTATTTAAAAAAATTATCAAGTCCAAACTAATGAGATTGATGGCAATGTGAATGGGTAACAGAATTGTATTAATCATCCCTCCATGTGTAAAATGCCTGTTTTGCAAAAATGATAGGAAATACTCATGCTGGGTGTCTGCGTCATCTGTTCTGAGTCAGGACAGTGTCACAATCTACAGTTTTTGTTCATATTGTGAAACTTTCCAATTTGTAGTTTGTGTGGCTGTGGTGACTGCGGTAGCTGGCTGGCATTGCTAAGACTGACAAAACACTGAACCCTTGGCTTGTGTTTGTTGACAATTTCACACTTTATTATTTTATAGGAGGAAGTCTGCAGATTGTGTTTTGTCTTGTGTTTGTTTCTGTCCAATGTTTGTTATTTAAGATGTACATTTGGTAAACATTGGAGGGATGTCAAAAAACACAAACAACAGGATCAGATTAGTATGTATCTACATTATCAGCACTACAACATACTCATAAACTTCTGTGTCCCATACATGCATGAATTTTATCAGTACAGCCAGCCAAATCAATGAAATATTTTACAGGGTTGATTATTTATTTATTTATTATTTATTTATGAAATTCAGTTTATCTGGTAAAATGTGATGTTTCACACAAGTAGTCAAATAGTTTACCTGCATAAACACCAATGTTTTTGGCATTATTTTATTAATGGAACATTGTGTCATATCATAGCCACCTCCTATTTCCCTATTTCTTGTGTATGTCTACCGTGTCAACTAAATATACTTCAGGATTCAGCATATAAAGTGAGCAAACAGATGCAATCACTTTCAAGTTAGTGCTCAGATGTTGAACAGTACACTGACCTATTTTTCCTCAGACCAATACAGCAAGAATGTAATATGTTTATCAAGTAATTCTATGCTTTTCCCAAAATTGAGTGTTTAAACTGTGATATTGACCTCAGCCATATCACTATGCTCTGTGAGGGCCTTTTACGCCTTTACCAGGAGGCGAGGGGGTCAGAGTTAACCTTAATTACAGTCGTTACAAAAACAGGTTTAGTGCCATCTATTTAAAGAACAAAAGAAATTTTACTATCACTTAATTGTATGTCTCAGGCAATTTTTTTGTTTTCCATTTATTGATCTCTAAATGTGTTAGGGTCAGTGTCAGTGTCAAAAGTTGATGCTACCTTTCATTGCAAGCCCTTAAAGTCACTCTAATTATTACTAAAATGAGTGAGTAGATATTTGTTACCTCAACTCTTAGTACATCATTTGTAGTAAGGTTTTGCTCATGTATTGTATTTATTTTGATTTGGTGTTTTAAAAGTAGGAGCTTAAAATGCAGGAAAAAAAATGCTTCCCCAAGTAGCTCCTAATCATTTTATATATATATGCTATCTGACCTGCCGCTGATTGATGCTGCTGTGGAAAAAGAAACCACTTTTCAAGACAAGAATAGGTTAGACTAGTAGAGGCACATGTAAGTTAGTTTTAAGACCAGTCACAGGGTACATATTCCAGAGCCTGCAAACAGTCTGTGGAAGTGAGTGGAATTCTTACTTCTTCTCAGACCACTTGAATTAAAATATGCTGAAAGGTAATTATAGAATTTTTGCCCACTATCAAGCAGTGCCGCTTTAGTAGGTCAGCACAGTTGTCTTCTTTTGTACTTGATAGTGATATTAATTAATAATGTTGCTGGCTCACAGGTTTATAGTATATTTAGTTATTGTTTGGCAATGGATATAAAATGAAACAGACTGCATAGCAAGGAAAAAAAGCCCATTGTCTGTAATATTGTGAGTATAACTAACTATTCATTAAAACCTCTATGTAGTCCTTGTATCGATTGAGATTTCTGTTAACTGAATCCATTCTAACAATGTGGATACAGGTACAGAAATGACAGCAACAAATACAACGTTCATTGTGTGAGCGTGAGTGTTCAAAACAGAAATGTATCCCCTGCTCATAAGTAGGGCAAGGAAGTCCCTGAGAAACTCCATGTCAGCCTTCTGCTGCTTTAAATCTCTGTATTGGGCTGTCCAAATATTTCTGTAGCAGTATTTATTTATGATAGGCCATGGGGGGAGGTGAACCATTCTCTCCCTGCAGAAGAGACATGCAGTGTGCATGGGCTACCAGCCAACTGGCAGACTGATGGTTACTCTGAAATAACGCCCATACAAGTACTGGTTAGTTCAAGGCTATAGTTATTTATTTGAAGTAATTTTGGATTTAGGGCGTCTCTGTTTGTTATTGTGTGAACTGTGCTCTTCTGCGTTGACTCTGTCATTCTATGTGTTTAAATGAACGTTAGTGGGAGGAAGCCACATGCCTTTAAGGTTATGTTTATCCATATCTAGCAGCTAATCGGTTTCTATTTCTATTGTGTCTGAACATATCACAACCATTGAAGCAGGTTTAAACAGTTATTTTTCATATGTTTAAAACTAACCAAACAGTTATTGTTATGGGGACATCTCAGTGTTTTCTACTGATATTTAAGGTCAGGTTGTTTCTCAGTCTTTCTAACTCACAATTTTGAAAGAGGCTGTTTGATGGTTTTCTCGTACTTTGCTCTTTATGTATTTACTAGGGCTTCAGAAGCAGAGACCATGATGCTTGTAGATAACTGTCATGGACTTGTGTGTTTATATGCATGCCAGAATCAGAAACTTCTCTTCTGCTGGTGAATAATGTTCCCTCTCCTGACACATCCAACTTACATGACCAGAGAGACATTGCTGTCACAGTAATGATTGTGTGCACGTCAAGCCATCTCTGTCAGGTTCAGGATGAAATTTATTGTATTCTGAAGTAGCTGTCACTTCAATATCTCCAGCTGAAGTAGGTCAGTGAGGGTGATTTAGTAAATATATATGTAGGCTGACTATTATAGTAATTATTAAGCAGCTCTCCAAGCACTTCAAAAATGATAGATGATCTTTTAACATCAATTGCTTTTTGAAAGTTTTCACACATGATTGAATAAGTCGTTGATGTTTCCAGAACTGAGTCAGCATCGGAAACAACCATCTGTAAAATACCAGTGAAAGTTTCAGGTTGCTTCTGTGTCATTACTTCCCACTCTTTGTTTGAAACTTGTGGCGGGCTACAGCTTAATTCTACCGGCGCTGAACATGACCCCTTTAGAAAAATCGGTTCAGGTGATACTTTTATTTAAAATAGGCATTTGGATGGTAGTGATGTAGATACAGAATCTATCTTCAATTAGTCTATTTGTGTTTTTAGTTTTTATTTATCTCTGGTGACAACAAATACAAGAGGAGACAATAAATCTTCGTTGTACCGTCCTCAAATTAGCAAACATTTGTGAATCAGCAGATAAACATTTTCTGCTGCCACTGGTAATGTGACCTATTTTTGATAATATCAGTCATTAAGGTTCTTATTGGAAGATACTTCCTAAACTGAGGGCTCCTAATACATTCTTGCTTCAACCAGGAGGGCTATATTTTCACTTGGGCTTTATGATTTGATTGCAGCATATGTGAACAGTTTAATGCGAACAGCGAACGTCCTTGAAGGAGTCTTCATGTATTTTTATGATCCAAATTTATATGCAGACCTAAAACAAATTTGCATACCTAGGAAACATTGAGTTATGTGGTCTGAGAAAATAATGTAAAATATTGGCGTACTCTGATTCTGTGTGTGCAGTGAAGTCTCGGTAAACAGTGTAGTATTAGTGAAGGAGTGTGTAAATGCTAGGTAAAGAAACAGCTTACAATGGAGATCAGTATTTCAGCTCACTTGTCTGCCTTGTTTGTTTGACCCTGATGTCAGATGGAAGGAAAGCTCAAGGAGAGTGGGGGGTATTTAGGGTGGCATGAGCAGCTGTTGACAGAGAAGCAAGATCTTCCGGTCACCATAGCAACACTTGTAGTGCCCACACTGGTGTGCTTCTGTGTTTATGGCTTATTTCTGCAGTGCTCATCTTGCTGGAGAAAAAAAAAATTACCAGGTTAAGTCTTGTACTTTACGTTATCAAGTACAGCCTCAAGGGCGTGTGATAGAAATGGCCTTTAGAAAATAAAAATTACTAAAAAGATTGAGTTGGGTTTTTTTTACCCTCACTGATAGCTGTGCTTGTGTAAAAGTGTGTTGAGACATACTTGGTGTTCCAATCAAGATGTAACATTTTCAGTTCCTGTTCGTGGAAGGAAGACTGCAAAATGTCGAGCTTACTCACCTTATCCCCAGTGTATTGTTTAATTTGCTGTTTGTGATCTGCTACACACCATTTACCCTTATTACAGATTTACAGAAAAGAATGCTATTGTATTATGGAGCAAAGAGGTACAAAGTCATAGTATGTACAATCCATCTCATTGTACTGCTCTGGTCTACCTTAAAATGGCCTCATTTCACAATATTTCTGAGCAGTGCAAATTTATTATTAGAAGGGCAATGTCTTAAATGTTCTCAGTGGGTGACAGGTTAGAATTACACACGTTTTGAGTTTCTGGTTATAGAGTTATTTATCATCTGAAATAACAGACATGGGGAAGCAGCTGGTTTTCCTGCTTTGTTTATGAAGAGCATTTAGCATATGAAAGTCCTACACTGTGTGCACGTGTAATATTCTGAGCATCAAAAGAGCTTTCTCTGTCTTGCAATCTCCTCCCCACAAAGATTTTATTTTCCCAACACTGTTACCAACCCCCACACAGTCATATACACATGTATGCCCTATAGAAGCTGGTTCTATATGTGCTGACATTCACATAATAAACCCAGTTATTTGGATAAACGAGATTATGGCAGGCCCAGCTATACCCTGATTACTGTAAAAGCGTTTTAAATGCGTTTTGATCATGTTATATGACTGTTAGAAAAGTGACAGTACAGAGATGACAGGTGTGGAGGAGGGCAGAGATGGAAAGTAGCTGTACCTAGAAATAAATAGCAGCATAAAGGATTAATTATATGTGCAACAAGCCTCCCTGCATGAATGTCTTCTCTGCTAAAGCGTCTAATGAAGTGACTAAAATTACCTGGTTACATGTGGTACTGATTAAAAACACTGAAAAACTGTTCTGGAAGCAGGTGTAAATGTTTTGTCCATTTATTTTTAAGGATTTGCAATGCCCCAACACTGCACAGTAGCAAATAATTCTGTGCTGATAACATGCACACATTTATTTTAATTTCATCCGTAGTTTTGCAGTAGACTGATATATTTTCAACAGGAGTAGACTACAGTTTTACTCGTACTCTTTTAATATCTATCCATTCCTAATTTCCTGCGAATGTCATTATTTTTTGTTTGCTTCAGGAGGGGGAAGCAGACCATGAGTTTTCCCCTTTGAGAATGGCAAGGCTGCTGATGGCCTTAGGGTGTTAGTAAGAATACCAAATGACACCACTAAGCATGTGGGAGTTGAGAATTGTATTTGATGTTAATGGTTCAGTATAAAGATGGGATCTAGGTCTTGGCGCTTTCGATTAGAAGCCATCAAGATGAATCCTTTAAGCGATCCTCACTGTCTGACACCCCCCTCCCCCATTGGTCCCCCAGGGAGTAGAAAAAAAAGTTCTTACTTCATAGTGGTCTCTTGTGAAAGAATAATAAACGTATGCTGCTGCTGTGTCTGTGAAGACATATTTAATTTGTGGCCTAATTTAAATGAAGACAGTAGTGTTTGACATTAAATATGTAGCTAATGTATTACCCCAATGCAGTTTTTCATTAACTGTTATAAGCCAGGAATATTTGCACTGCTGTTTTTAGGAATGGCCATTCATGTGGATTGGAGGCAGTAATTCCAGTTGATCATGTTTTAAAAGTTCAGTGTGGAAGATTAAGTAGGATCTAATTGCAGACGTGGGATATAATTTCCATAATTATGTATTCATTAGTGTATAATCACCTGAAAGAATTGTTGTGTATCTTTCCACTTAGTCCACTGTGTTGTGCTGGTATGTTGCCACACATTGGAGAGGAGATCAGCGACATTGTCTCTTAAACCTAACGATGTACAAATTCTGCAATAAGTGCTATTAAATATACATACCCATCCTTTAAAATAATTCTGTGTATTCTGCTTTTGCCTGCACTTGAATCACAAAAGTGGTCTAAATATATATATTTTTTCCACATCCTGTGCAGTCTCTACTCTCAGAAGCAGCTATCTGTGTCTGCAGCATGGAGGAGCTGACCTGCCTTCAACCTGGCTGACACAACAGCAGACATTTATAGGGCACTAACTTTCAAGAACTGTCCTGAGAGTAGTTCAGCATTGGTGTTATGTAGCGGGTAGAGGATGTCATACCCGCTCCACTTACTACTACTTATTACTACTTACTACTACTGATATCTTTTAAGATTCCTGACACAGATGCATAAGATAAATGTTATCTCAATAACTGACTAATGACTGACTGTGCACATTTCACTTTCAATGAGAATTAAAAAGCAGAGGCTCCGGGCTTTATTCTGATGTTTAATAAAATATGATGTATCTGTTCTTTGAAATTGGTGAGGTACAGACATTAAAAACATAAAAATGTTTCCTATGTAGTGAGGCCATTGGGAGTGCTAATCAGTGGGTGGGTCTTTTGTTGGAATGAAAACCTGCAGAGTGTTGGCTCTAATAACACATGGTTGGCCACCGCTGGTAAACATTAAAAGTGTTGCCACTCACAGGAAGCGTGGGAGAAGTGTTTTCCCTTGAGACTGAAGGCTACCATCCCCCCACAGTTTACCGACCTACATTGACTGCCACTAAGTGACTCATTGAGAGAAGCAAAGAATAACGCACAAATGGTTGTTGTGATTACCTGTGTGGGGATCATTATTTATCACCCTGCTCCCGTTGCCCCATCCCCCTCTCTGGTTCCCCTCCCCCACTCTATCACTCCCCCCTTAGACTGCAGCCCAACCAGAAGCTTCAAAGGCGGGTTTTACTCAGCAGAGCAGTTCAAGAGAAAATGGCTGCTGTTTCCAGGTCTTGTTTGCACATCTGTCAGGAGGTGACTGTTCAGGAGAAAATGGGGTCCCTGGCATGCTGGTTTTCAACATCATTCTTTTCAAATCCAGCATGGGCAGGAGATGGCTGGTTGTGTAGTACTTATTGCTGCATTATGTTTTTAACAAGAACATATTTTTTCTGTAGGGATTGAGGAATAGTTTTATGTATAGAGGGGCGTTAGGCAAACAGTCATTGACTCCATAATACAAATGAAGGTGATCTCTTTTAGATTGGAAAAGGTGGGAACTGTAATGTGCCAAATAATAGTGGCTGATAATGAACAATGAATTAATTTCACAATAAGACTTTGTCTTAAAAAGCATGTTTACTGTTAAATTACTTAACCATAAATATGTGCATGCACTTTCAAAATGTATTGTTTTTAATGTTACCTGACATTTCTTGTGAATAAAGAAGGGAATTTTTATTATGTGTAAATGTTGATAGTTGTGCTTAGGAGGTAATTTGTAAAACACTGAACCATTACTCTTTTTTTTTTTTTTTAATTATTATTTTTTTTTATTTTTCAGTACTGTTTAAACAGAGCTCATTGCCCAGTAAACATAAGGCTTGGGTGCAAATTATTGGTAAATGTAAAAACATGCTTAGATTGGCAGTAAGGCAGGTAATAATTATAATCATTATTGCTTATTATCACTTTATTTATTTTATTGTGTTTAAAAAAACCCAGAAACAAACAAAACTATGAAATCTGAAGTGATGTTGCCAGGAAGCTTATCAAATTTGAAATAAATGTGAATGACTTTGACTCATGAAAATAAAGTAATAAAATAGTTGATGCAACTAAAAGTGTAGCTATAACACGTGTTATAAACTGTGTTTACTTAAATGGCAGTAGTGAAGTTTGTCAGACTAAAAATTTATCTAAATGACACCTTGTGTATTACAGTAGTAAGATCATTAAGGGCCTGCATTATTCTTGCTGAGGGATCATAGATTTACACATGCTCAAACCTCTGTAATTATGTAATTGTTTGTTAGTGCCAACCCCTGACCCAAACGTGCAAAAACCCTTGGCAGGCACCATTTTGTCAAAGACAAACTCTCATTAGGTACACACAAAATGCAGTTTTGAGAAACCACAGTTTTGTTACAGCCACTTGCAAAATCCTCCACTTTTTTCCGATCAGTATCTTTTCTGTGTTATCACTGTAGATAATCAATAGCACCCACTACAGAGCTGAAGGGCAGTGGTGACTTTACACAGCCACAGGCAGAGCTGTGGAAGCTCATGGAGCCTTTAACCAAAGTTATAGGATGTGGAAATACAGCAGCAAGTAAAGTTAGAGGCCTTGAACCAATGAGGTGGTTTACACTGTCAAGTAATTTCTGCAAGAGGGTAATAAATGTCAAATTAAAATCAGATGTTTGTGTTTTGAGTCAGTAGCTATATCTTAATAATTCTGAATATGTCACTCAAGAAAATGGTATAACAACTCCAGTCAAATGTTTAAGATCAGGTAATTATAACTATTCAAGGGAATAAGCGTAAAATTATAGTCATACATACTTGGCCATGTCATTGGAAATCTTAAATAACCGTAGCTCCTGCTGACCTCTTTTATCAATTTAATTTCTTTGGCTGGGTCTTTAGAAACATGAAAGAAGCAATTTAGTGTGAGGACAAAAGCATTATTTTTATGCACTCATTTCAACCAGAGCTGGTTAAGGGGACTGCTAAATAAGATGGATTGTAAAATGCTGATGGATTTAGTTTGGTTGAATTCAATGTTATGTTAAAGTAGGAGCATGACAAAGTACCGCTATGGCGAACAATCGAAATATTCAATCTTACGATGGATTATCAAAGCGCTCTCACTGTGTATTGTGTTTAAAATTATTATTAAAATATAGACACTATCAGCTTCTTTAATCAGTGTTTCTCCATAGTGAGTAGTAATCCAGGGGGCGCTCCTCATGGCTGAAAATTGGGCCGAAGTCACAGAAGGAAAAAAAAAATCTGTGCTAATGTAGAGGACTTGAGTGGTGGAGTTAAAGTGAAAGATGCACAGGCATCGTTTAAATCCAAATTGTGGACTCACTTTAGCTTTTATAGTGTGGATGGGACAAAGCTGGATAAGGACTTTGCCGTATGTAAGAACTCTCTTAAAAATACGTACATGGGTGGCACGACAAACATGCACACTTAAGAGACATGAGATGTTGTTTTCTCAATGAGTTTAAAATAGTGTCACTGTTTGTCAGACACCTAAAAAAAAAAAATCCTGTTTACAGTTACATGGCACTAAAACGGTGTCTTTTTTTTTTTTTTTTTTTGCACTATTGGTGTTTGGTTAAATTATGCTGCAAAATATAAACTGTTACATTCATTTTTGTTTTTTGTTTCACCCCTATAAACATATGGATATATCGTAAGTTATTTAGACCAATACATTGATAATCACTGTATCACCAAATGAAGATATTACCGTAATCACGAGCCATGTATTGTATCGTATCGTATCATATCATGAGCTACCCTGAGATTACCAACCCTAAGTTCAAGCAAACCATCTCAGTATATCATACACTGGAGCCCTGCTATAAATACATTTCTGTATGATGTCATAAGACGAAATTTGCTATTAGAGTATATATTTACAGCCTATATGTTGTAGATTTGCATCTCACAGAGGCACATGTACAGTTGCAGTCTCAAAGGAATAATGTTTTCTTTCTTTGAAAGGTCTTTTTTTTTCCAAGGGGAATCATATCCTTATACTTTGACTTCACTTAAGACTTCAAAGTGAACAAACCAGAGGGATTGCAGAGGTTAGTGCTAGGTCAGGTTTCCATAAAGACACATTGTTTTGTCAAACACTTGGATGCCGAGGCAGTTGTGTAATGGATGGTGACATCGTGGGCCCATCTGATAGTGGGATTATTGCTGCTGCTCTTCCCTCCAGGCTCCCTGTTAATTATGTTTCCAGTTGTTTAGTATGTAGCGGCAGCAGCCTCATGAGCTCTGTTGCTTTGATGTGGCTAGCCCTTCTTAAGGCTGATTTATGGTTCCGTATCGACTTGACGCAGAGCGTCTGCGTAGCCGCAAACCCCCTTCGCAGAGCGTCT
>JAQQZY010000015.1:23681408-23695184 GCA_030068375.1 Ostorhinchus rueppellii
ACGCAGACACGGGGAGAACATGCAAACTCCACACAGAAAGGTCCCAAGGATCGCCCGGGAATTGAACCCGGGTCCTCACAACAGTAATAAATAAAATAAAAAAAACACACACACCATCTAAAACCAACAGTATAAAAACATTTCTAAAATCTGTTAGATGAAGAAATAAGATTAAGAATTAAAAGGAAAATGTGGCTGCTCATGGATCTCAAACAGATAGATATTGATGCATTAAAAACAAAAATGAAAAAGGTTTCTCGTGAATATGAGACAACATATATGTTTTGGTTTTTTTTTTAATTGTTTTTTTTTCCCATGACTTCTTACTACCAATTTTACTTATAAGGAATAAGTAAGATTACTTGCCTTGTTGCTGATTCAAAATAAATAGAATAAAATAAAAAAAAAATAACACAATAATAAACCTTAGGTAGTTTACTGACTTGGTTCAGAAATAAAGGGTCTGTGTGAAAAAATACACAGCTACACATGAAAGTAGAGGGAAAAAAAACAGCACAGCATAAAAGCTCGAAAAAAGAAGCCCTAAAATAGGTAACACTGATTTTAAGAGCAACCAACAGTACAGCATAACCCGGTGCTGACACTTCAGTGCTTTAAGGCCATAAAATGTTTTGACTCACACAGCACTGTCAGTTGTTTAATGGTTTGTTTTTCCTTTTTTTTTTTTGGAGATGCCTCTTTTATCACTCTTGAAATATGTATGTCAGGCAAATAAAATGGCTACTGGCACTTTAGGAAGGTTAGAGACAAGACCGCAGGATTATTCTGAAGTTCAGCATTTTAAAGCATCCGCTGCGAGTGGAATAGAGTGCAGAGCTTAAGTGCCGTACCTCCATGTAAGGACACTACTATGTCTATTGATGCGCCTGGTTCACAGCTGCTGCTGCTGGGCTTCACTCTGTACTTCTCAGGTGCTGTTGTCCGGACCTGTGGAGACAAAAAAAGGCCCTCGATCTCAATTTTATTCATAATATTCACTGTACCAGTATAAAGAAATCCTTCTTGTGTCATGTCTACAAATAAGCAAACATATCCCCTGAGCAGCTTGAGACTCACCTTGAAGGCCACTTGATTTTTGGTTACATTGCTCAGGATAATGAGGCTTTTCTTCTCGGTTTCTCCAGAACCAAAACTAAGCTCCTCTGCAGGACTGGAGAGAGTAAGACAACAACATTCACACGCATGTTGAGTAAGAGGAATACCATTACGAAGCAGTTGGTAGAAATCAGAGAGAGAAGAGAATTATTTTGGATCTGGGTGCTGTTTTATCTCAATTATTAATACTGATGAGGCTGCTGTGACTCGTGCCTTATTAAGTGTTATTATCCTCCGACTGGTGGCTTTTCTGCTTCACATCACCTTAATAATCTACATCAGACAGCAAGTCTAAAGTAGGTTGCAATGCTATTAATATCAGACTACCATGTCTGTCAGCCCAAAACCCAAAAAATCCATTTGAATTACCATAATATTTATATTTTTCACTCTCACTGAGCCTGCGAGACAGGTACAGACTGTGGGAATATAATCACACCTAGCAAGGTATTGCCAACTACTGGGTTCTAACTTTATCAACAAGAAACAGAATTAAACTTAAAGTGTGAATGTGAATATAAGACAGTGGAAAGATGATCTGTAAATCTGTGAAAATAAAGACAATATTTTTAGACATTTGTTAGCACAGGAAGTTTTGGAAAATGAAGGGGGCCACATATAGCATTTCTATTTTCAAATATTAAAAATCATAAAATTATAGAGTGTTTAAAGAGGTCTGAAGATATAGCATAGATGTCAATGTATTGGATTAAAGAGACCTGAATCTATTCATACCAACAGTCTGATGTGACCACTAGAGGGAGTAGTAGTGAGTCACTTTGATGGTCTGGGGCCATGGAGGCTTTGACTAAGACAAGATGGGATGAGAACCGCAAAGAAACAATGTTTAGAGTCAACGTGATGGAAGCTAGAAGCATAGTTGTTATTTTTACCACTGGACACAGCTCTAAATAAAAAGAATTGAGTTTGATACTGAAAACATAGCATTTCTTCTACATGCGTGAGTTTGATTATGAGGCTTATTAAGGTGTAAAGTTATCATGCGATCATATTATATTTGCTAAGTTGGCTGTTTGTTGATCCATAGTTCAGACTAAACTGTGAAAGTAATGATCTTTAGTGTATTGCTAACACAAATAATACAAAAACTGAGGTGATATGTGGTTTTACGGTGGCTGTTTTCTATCTAAAAGTATAGCTACGCTAACAGAGCTACAATGTAAACTATCAGCTGAGGCAGCACGAAAAGATTCTAAGACACAGTGTTATTTTGATCCACAGTCAAAATACTAGAATACTCTATAGATTATACCATAAACCATGAACTTTCTACTTTATTCAGTTAGTGATGGAGTCTGTGAATATGATTCATTGGTGGTATTGAAAGCCAAAAGTGTGTTCTGGTACACGACTTCACCCTGCTGTTGAGAGTTTAGAATGTCAATACTACATGTAACCTCTTTCAAATACTATTTATTCATGCTGGAGGACATATATTACAGTACTTTATGCTGCCAACTGGTGACCCAATAAAAACAAGCTCATGACCTATTTTCCATTAGAAGGACGTTTGAAGAGCGTGGACCTGTGGCAAGGCTAATATTCCACTCCTCTACTCAATGCACATTATTAAACCATAAACAAAAAGAAAACCCAAACAAACTGTGCCCTATGTTTTTCACCTTTTTGTTAGCCGGTGTTACTGGATACTTTAACTCACTATTACTGTGACTCCTAAGTTTACCTGCTCTCTGATGTTAAAGGCAGAAAAAAAGAAAAAGAAACTTTTTATCGCTCTGTTACAAAATTCTGTGGTTTTTTTTCCTTTGCCAGTGCCCTGCCATTCTGCAAAGTTTCATGAAGCTTAAGAGTGAAGTTGATTTTGTTGTCCTACTGAAAGAAAGAGGCAAAAGGCAGATGAGGGTAATCACAAGAAAAAAACAGAAATTAAAGCAACACTTGAAGTAAGAGCCTTAATTCTTCACAACAATGACGAATCATGTTTGGTTTGGTACACACACACACACACACACACACACACACACGCACACACACTTGTTATCAATTATAACCACTGTGATATATAATGAATATGGTTATTTAAGGGGCTTAGGGCCAGTGTTCCTGTGTGAAAAGGATTCTTCTGAAAAGCTCCATTTCTGCTAATAACCGGTGACATGTTGCTTCTTTTTTTGTCCTATATGGAGCTTTGAGGCCTTCATCTGGGTTTTACAGCTACATGTGGGCTCCTTCATGAGCAGAATAAGGAACTACAGTGTTATTTTTAGGTTTAAACAAGACCAGCATCTCAACACTCATCAAAAGTGTAACATTTGGAACCCAAACAAATCTGTGGCCTAAAATCCCAGGATGGAGCATTTTGCTTTACTGACACTCATCGGGGGGCTCTAACCAGGGTTACAACAGTCTAACTTGGCTATAAATAGTTTTGTGATTTGATGAATTCAGTGTCAGTGAACATTCAAAGCACTAAAGACTTAAACTCTGCTAAGAAGAAACTTGCAAATGGATTAGAATATGTGCTGAGTATGTGCAAAGCTTCTCATTGATGCAGCTTGGCAGACTTTCATGGACTAAAACTGCAAAGAACAAAGATAATTTCCTTTTTTTCATGTCCTTGTGTGTTCTTTTCCCCCACTAAAACAGCTGTAGAGCCTGGAATTTGCTAGAACTCAGAGTGAGTCTCCAGGCTCTGGTAAACCAAGATCAAAGCCCCCCCACTCTCCGTTAAAGCCCCCAGTCTTGCATTAAGGCTAACACAGTTCAGAAACGTAATTGCATTTAAGGCTCGTTTAAATCTGTTTATCACTATAACTCACAGCCCAGAGCTGTGAAAATCCTTACATCAAAGCTGTTAGTCTGTAAAAACACAACTCGACGGGCATTATTCATGAAAATGAGCAGTAATATCACACAGAATGTGGATGCCCTGCTAAGTATTTATTTGAAACTATGTCAGTCAGTGTGATTGTTGCTGTCCTCCACTCTGCTTTTGAAGTACAATTAAATGAACGCCCATCTGAAATATGTGGCCTATCTGGCGACACGTGCAAAAGGTGATGTGTGCCTCTTCATACAGATGAATTGATTATTAGTCAGTGTATCTCTCACTGATTACTGTAGCACTGTTAATAATTAACACCGACAATTCCCGTCTACTCAGTGAAGAATTGATTGGGTTGCATGTTTAATTCCTATCCATGTGAGATCGATCCATTGAGCTGTAACCGCACAAACACATCAATAACACCTAAAGGCTTTGAACCCATATACTGGGAGATTACTGTGGATATGTATGAGGCAATTAAAATCTTCCAAATTATTGTTCCTCAAATACACACACATTCTAAATGCATACATCATCAGAGAGAGGAAAGTGTGAGAGACTCAGAGATGGTCAGTATTTTTGCTGAAATGGCAGAAAAATTGTTAGGAGAGGATCTTCTTGTGCATCCATTCCCAAACTGGGCTATGACCCACAGGTGGACCATAAGACAGTTTATTTGGGTCACCCAATACAGCTATAAGAATTCCAAATATTTTGAGGAAGATGCGTTCAGTTCAGTTTGCCTTGTTTGTGCAAATCACAGGAAAACTGGCCACTTGAGTCACAACTATATCCACACAGCTGTCTGATTACAGGCTGTAATCTCAGGCTCAACTTAAAAAGGAGGTGGATAGGATAGGCTAGGATAGGCTAGGCTAGGCTAGGCTAGGCTAGGATAGGATAGGATAGGATAGGATAGGATAAGATAGATTACTGCCCATAGGGCTGGTATCAAGGAGCTGAAGGCAATGTCTTAAAAAAAGAGACTGACGACCAAAGCAACTATCACAACACACAGTAAGTTGACAGCAACTAACGATATATCGGAAACTATCATTTTCCATTTTATGTAGTCATTAAAATATATGAGTAGCTTTTTCTAGAAAGAGTACAAATGTATGCAATAGGCTTGTTTGTTTAACTTTTTTCCTCTCTAATTTAATTGTGTTGTGTGTTATGCATATATGATATCAAAGTTGTGTGCCTCATTTAGCAGACATGAAAAAAAAACAACCATAACTACTAAAAAAGTGTCCCAAAATTTTTCATTAAAGCTTTATATTTGTACTGTCCTGATAGTTATTCATGTATGTTCTGTTTGTTTTTTTACTAATGAGGGGTAAAGAGTACCCCTCATTAGTAAAAAACTAATGAGGGGTACTCTGTCTCTCAGGATGTACTGCACTGGAATAATCCTGCCACTGGTTGACTATTCCAGATGGCATTCCCTTTGCTTCTGCTATCTCACTATGTGAAAACTCAACAACTACGTCTGAACTGTAACTACACACTGAAAATGACAAGTTTGACAAAGGCACACCTCTTTTTACCCAGGGATTTAGTCATTTTAATACCAGGGCTCATGCCTCCCTGTGCAAATGCACGACCAAAAATAACTGAGACTAACCCCTGGGACTGTTTTGCAAAGACACTGTCACTGTATCCGGTGCTTAGCACCACTCAGAACGAGCATGATTAGTCTAAAGAAATACAGATCTTTTTTTTTCCCTGTTCCACAATAGTCGATGAAGCCAGATCTTTACCAAGCACTGACATAATACTGAGTAAAGGTGAAGACAATAAAGACTAGATGAGGAGGGAAAAGTGAGAATCTGTAACTCAACCTGAATGCATTTATTTTGTCTCATTCATAAAAAAATATATTTTCAACATTTTCTTGAGATTTGCTCAAGACAATTAAAAGGTAATGCAAAGATAACAGTTAAGAATATTTGCATGTTGTAGCAGTGGTTGCTGGTTGTAGCACACCAGAAGTAGTAGCTGTGCCTCTCCACTGCCAATGTCATGATCTTTGCTGCATGCATTTTGCTGTTTTGTATTTTTATGGTTTTATTTTATTTCTTTTAATTAAGAGTTGGCCCATGGGCTTGACCTGAGAGGGGGGGTGGGTTTGGATGGAATTTGAAGTTCTATTGCTGCGAACTGTATATGAAAAATGTCGATAAATAAATTGAAAAAAAAAAAAAAGAATGTTTGCATGATCTATAAATAAAGCCTATTGTGAATAGATATATAATGATTTGTTATATTTACAAAGTAGATCAGTAGAAAAACAGTTTGGTGATTGATCAGGTGATCAGCTGGAACCCACATGACAACCTGTCTGGGCTATAAAACCACCAATCCTTCAGTAAATATTCAGTGTTTCTACCTTTGAGCCATCTGGTCTCTAAAACACAAATAAGTGCCAACTGCTGTAACTGTCAACTGTGAGTGGAAAAACAGGCGAGGCAGGAATGGGGTGGGTACCTAACATCAAGGAGAGCGCCTTTGAATGTGGTCACTGGCTTCCTGGCCCCTTTGGTCCTGGTACTTGTGTCTCCTTTATCATTGTCCTCTGACCTCAAACTGTCTTCCAGGAAATTCACCTGAAATGACAAAGACAGTTTAATTACACAAGAGACTCACTATACTGATAACCCTTATCTGCTGTCTTTTCTAAAATGCAATAGATGACCTCTGCTCTTCATACAGAGAAAGCTATCAGTTAATGAAGCCCCTGACACTATTTCTAATGACACATAAATAACTCTTGTGGATGTAATGATGTTGTTATTAGATGTTTTTTTTTTTTACCCTTTGTCTGAGAAATCCCAATGACAGCCCTCACCCATTGTCCTAGTTGTTTCCCATGGCAACATAAACACAAGCGCCATGATGGGTAAAATAACCCGACCGTGTGATTACTTAAAAAAAACAAAAAAACAAAACACCCTTGGAGTTGAGGAAGCTCTACCATTACTTAAGTCTTCATACAAGGTTACTTTCATTTCAACAAAACACCCATGAACTTGAACCTAAATCTTCCTCAGACACATCACAAGACTATTCAAATAGCTGACAGAATAGATATTGTGAAATGGTTGCAGAAATGCTTGCACATTGCAGGTGAATTGAGGAAATACTGCATGTGAGCAGTGGGATTTTTTTCCGGTGTGTTGGTGGCAGGACATATTGTATAAAGCAGATGGGAGAGTGAGAACATCAGGGGCAGAAGGGAGGAAAGGGGTAAAGGTGAACACACTCTGTATGTGATGGGAACATTTGTGACTCAGAGGGGACGTGTGTCATTTGCTGTGATAAGCAACAAAACATGTCATCTTAATTTTATGGCTGACTGTCAAGCAACTGCCACAATGAAGACGTCAAGAGATAATCAGCTGCTGATGAAATGTCTCCATTTATTAATCATTTTAAAGAGCAAGCTTAACACATTAGGTTATGATGCTTAAAGAAATTGAGGTGAAACATAGTCAAATTTGAAATAGTGGAGCGTTTCATTACAGATGTGAAATTAAAATTACAGTCTTGTGGTTAGAATTTCATTGATAGTCCACTACAGTATGATGGTTTTTCCAGTTCCATTAATCATGAAATATTAACAGAGAACAAAACAAACATGAAATGAAGTAATTCATTAAAAACACATGGATCATCAGAAAAAACTTGACCATAATAAAAGACATGTAAAATTTAACACATTGAAAATACAAATACACATGCAGTGTAAGATATGAAATGCAAAAACAAATCACAAAAAAAAGAAATCAATGGATATTTGACATCGTTCTAAACTGTGATTAGTGAAATGCAAAAGGTGGAGTGTCTATTGATAATACAGTACATATTAAAAGGCACAGGATAAAATGGTCTATATGATTAGCACTCTCCAGAGTCCCAGACCTGGTGAAAGATAGTGTTAGATGACAAGGCACAGATGGCATTAGTTAATCATTTGCCAGAGGCAGCCGAGATTTAGTGCTGAAGGTTAATATAGTGATCTAGTGTAATCAAACCGTAATAAGGCAATAATCTGAGGTTAGAATATACAAACAGACTAAATGTCGTCATAAGGCACGGTGGTGACTTTGCTGCCTATTGTTTTCAGTGAAATAAGTGTTTTGCTCGATTCAGTGCTTACTTGGCTAAAGTAAAACGTATGCTACCACTCACTTAGCCTACATTACAGGAGTCCTTCAAAACTATATCTATATAGTTTGTTTTTACAGTGCATTACAGTTTAGAGTGTTAAATTGAAATGTGTGGTCCAGGACGGGTTAAAGGATGAACATGTCCAGAGGAGGTGATCATCAGTCGACTGTCAAGCAAGTGCACTCATATTCAATGCAGCCACGTGAGTACACCTGTCTTTCCAGCCTGTAGAAATCTTCTAGACAGTGAGCTCCTTGTGTGGGTGTGATCCTACACACTCTTACCACCTCCAGCCCTTGTTTGAAAACAAAGAGAAAGTCAATTAGCTTTCTGAAGCCGGCGAGCTATCAGGGCACTGCTGGAATCCACAAGAATTTAGATTGGGATGGGTGGTGGTGGTGGTAAGCGCTGTCTCTTGTTTATTTAGACAGGATGGATCAGAGGTAGAGAGCTGAGCCTTGTGGAATGCATTCAGGCAGGCTTTAAGTGCCAAAAGGCTGGTGTAATGTACTGGTTTAGTCACAACAAAAAAATAACAAAACGGCTCCCAGTAATGAGCTGTGCTCCCTTCCCCTGTGTTTGTTAGATGCTGCCGATTTGATCGTGGCCAACATTCACTGGAGAAGTAACTTCCTCAGATGAGAAAGGGATTGATCTGCAGGTGGTCTTTATCATGAATGACTGTAGGAGGCGATGCTGAAGTCATGGAGAAACAACCACCTTCTGAACAAATTGCTTGACTTGTCTAGACGAGGATATTTTACAAACTATTTGTATTAGTAAAAGCTAGTGCCAGGAGTGACCGATACCTAAAATGGAAACACTGACTTTGAGGGAAAAATATCTCAGAAGATTTTAAGTATTCCCAGAGTTAGTCTGATGCTCACTTCCATATTTAATACATAATGACCTTCATTATGATGTTGACTTAGTCAGATTTATTGCTTTGACTTAGTTGTTCAGTTCAATAGTCATCTTGCATTTAATGAAGTGACAGATTCGGTGGGCATTTTCAGGGTGAGCAGTTTTAGAAGGACAGTTTACATTGGCTGACTTTACCTGCTTTAACCTAATCATTGATAGGAGTCTTTACCATCAGTCACACTACTGTAAACTTACAGCAGTGACAGCTGTATCACATAACCACAACTATTCTCATATCTTAAATGCTTATATGATTTCTTCTGTGTCTTTGTAGGGTGACTGTTAATTTTAATGCCACATTTCCCACAGTACATTACATAAATGACATGGTTAAATTTCCACTCTAGAATGTAACCCACCCCATTTACACTGTTCAAGTACAGCCATCTGTCTTTACACGCCACAGTAAGAAAATCATCAACACACTTCAAACTTACTTCTGTAGATTACTGTTGAGGCTAACAATTGCCTGATTTGCATATCTCTGTTTTGTAAATCTAAATCTGTTGTGCATGACTAATATGCATTCATTAACAATAGGAGCACTGTTTGTTTGTTGGGGCTTAGGAGGCTCATGGGAGTAGCTTTGGGTGATGCAGCACTGTTCTTCCCCGCAGATACAGTTAGTGTCCTTTACGTAGCAGACGACAAAAAAACCCTCAACAGGATTTGTTTAAAATACAGCTGCTCTAAACTACAGCAGAGTTACATCCAATTGTTCTAACATCCATTGTAGATAAACACGTCTAAGTCTGCTCCTCCCTGATAGTGGCAGCATTACTATAAAATATGCAAATAATAGCTGCAACAATAAAATACAACTAATTCAACATGGAAAAAATATGGTTGAAAACAGCATGCACCAGCACAATGTGAAGTTCCACTTTCTTCAGATCTTCACAAGTATTTCCACCCAGCAGTCATCTCCTGAGATGACCCTTTAATACCCTATATCTATTTTCATTCAGGCTTTCTCTGCATGCTGCTGGCAAGAAAAGAAGCTAAATAGATTATGAGGCGAGAGCGGGACCATACTGTAGAGAGCAAGCAGAATCTGTGACATAAGCTACAGTCCCGACTTCAACCAGGGCACGATTCGGTGACACCAGAGTGAGCGGGAGGTTGACAGTGGCTGTGCAGACATTTTCAAGCTGATGCCAGTGGGGAGTTTTCACTTGTGTGGCTACACTGGGGTTATGTGCTGCTGTTTTAGGTGAAAAAGGAATCCAGCTACAGTGGAGGAAAGCTTAACTAACAGACTTGACATCCTCCGCGGACCATAAGAGATGCTGTGAACAGAGACACGGAGTGAAATCCGTGATGCATGAGCTGTGCTGGAAGGATTTAATTGCAGCCAATATGAGACATGAGAAGTCACCTTCAGAGAGACAATGAGAGCTTAACGTCTACCAAATCAGGGCAAAACTTGCCACTTAATTCACAGCTGTCTCCACACAGCCGTCTGATTACAAGCTGTAATCTCAGGCTCAACTTAACAAGTGAGTGAAATAGGACAGAGGAGGAATCTTTGACCATAGGGAGGATAATATAACAAGGAGTGGAATCGAATAACTGTAAGAAAAAGACACCATGACTGCTATTATTATACAATGTTGAATGCAACAGAACCACACTAATAAAAATAACATTATTTGTTTGTGTATGCATGTATGTGTTCTTCCACTCTGTCATACCAGTGAAAGCAAACACATCCATCAAGGAACAGTCCTGCAATTTGTTAATAAAATGGTCCATATGCATGATGTAATGACAGGCTTCTTTGAAAACTTCTGAAAATCTGACATGAAATGGCAAAATTAATATTTATGTTGAGTATCTCATTAAAAAAAAAACACAAAAATTAGAAGCATTACCTGCTAAAAAAACAAAGAAAAAACTTAGAAAATATCCCATTCTACTGTTTGGAACACTACATACGATGGTGAAGGTGTGGCAGGTGACATCTTGATTGACATGGGCTATGTGTATTAGGAAACTATGCTCACTAGTCAGATAACCTTAAGCATAGGCTAATAACACGCCAATACGTCAGTTACATATAACATAAAGCTTAAGGTAATATCAAAAATTGTGATAGATAGTTAGCAACTTGTAGCTAATGGCTGCTACTTATTTTTGATAAGACAACAGGTTTATTAGGATTTTTTATGAAATTAATTACTTTACAAGTTTGTATTCTCATCAGAAGCATTTCACTGGCAATGTCTAAAACTTCCCAGTTTGGATTTAAACTTAATTTCTAATACTTTAGAAAATATGTATACTATTATACATCTATGACCCTAAATTACAAATTATTAACTCATTAATTAAGGTACACATGAACTCAGAAGAAAAATTTACCTTTTTAGGTTTTACAGCAACCTCAGAGTTGAAGCTGGACTCTAGTGTATCTTTGCTCTCTAATTCACCGTCTTTACTCTCTGTTTCCTCTTCGCTAACAATAGGGCCGTTGTCACAGATGGGCGTTTGGAAGTCGTCATCAGGAAGAGGAGGGTAGCTATATTTGAAGGGGTCCTGGAATTAAGCCAGATAAGTTAGGTCAGGATATGGGTCACTGAACAACATGGTGTGTTTAGTATACTGGGAGCGTTGATATATATACAAAAACTGCAGCTGTGTACTGATAAACATTCACATTGAAATTCATCATTTGCATTTGACTTTATTATCTCTGACATTTTTGTCCCGAGAACCTGATGTGTGATTCTTGTACAGTAAATTATTAATATCTGATGCACATAAAGACATGATGCCATACCGTTCCACCCATGTGAGGTGGCAGATACTCCAGGTCTATGAATGTGTGGATCTCAGATCTGGAAGCAAACTTTAGCTTGCTAACTGCCTCAGGACCCAACCATGATTTCACTATCTTCCATGCAGCTGAAATAAAAACATGTTGCCTTATCAATATGAAAACATGAAATTGGTCCCAAGATAAGTTCAGTTATGGATATAAAATAAAGTAGAGTGTCAGGTTCAGTCTTACCATTCATAATCCAGGGCATGTCCACAATGATCATTTTGGCTGAAATGATAAGAAAACACAACTTGGCATTTTGATCTATAGGTAAAGCAATTTTAATATGTTCTTAATAAACCAACATGAGGTTTAAGGTGCACTGTGGTAAAGAGAGGATAATACAATATTATCATTATTATTAATATGACAAATAACTTATGTTGCTTACATAAAAACTTTGGATAGTACACTTTGAAGCAATTAATGATGTACTTCACAAAGTCCATGTCCTGCAACACAAGGTACAAAAAGCAAAGATTTAAAGAGGAGAACTGTGCACAAGTCTTAAACTATGAAAAGAAATGCTTTTATGGAATTTTGAAAAGGCTGAATAAGTGGAGTGTTTGTTAACCGCCTCTAGATCTGAAGTGACCCACTTAACAGAAAATGAACATTTATTAAAAGCAACTCTAAATGATCCCCGGCATAATCCCTCTCAAATACCATGGCCGAGAAAAAACACTTCAGTATATTTTTTTTCCAATATTACACCAAACTCGAAAAGGACTTAATACATAATTGACAGCAATATAACTTTACCTATCTAAAAAGTCTATGGTTTTATTAACATTAGAAAATGTGATGATGGCTCCCAGATAAAATGCATATTTTAGATCTCAAACACTACACATCTAGGTGCAAGTTTCTTGACTCATTCTAAAGATCCTTTTTTGGTCAATATGATAAATGTGCATGTCATGGTTTTATGTTAATTACAACCATCAGACAACCATCAGATATGTCAATGGATAGAGCCTCTCTACCCTGGCTTAGCTCCATAATTGGCTAGAAATCTCATTGCTATGCAGGAGACTCTCTCCCAAGCTTTAATGAGATCATACTGACTAGCCCTGCTCCAGCTCGTACTGCGGTTCAACAAGCCTCAATGAGGCTGCTTTCCAAACTGATGTTCCAATCAAAGAATTTCACATTTGAGCTTCATTACTAATTATTCTTTTTTGCCTCGTTTGTGTTCTTTTTTCAAAGTATTTCACTCAGCCAATGAAATACACTCACTCAGAGAAAGCTCCATCAGGAAGCTAACACCGGTGGCACTACGAGTCTATGGATTAGAGAGACAGTCCACTCTAGTTGACCAAGGAGATTTAAAGGTTACTTTAATCTCCAAAGTGTAAAACTATTGAAGAATATCAGTCCCTGAAAAACCACAGCTCAAACAGCTAAATCTTGAGGATACTTAACAGCATTTCGATGGTGATCATATAAAAAAAGGTTTGTTTTTCTAAAGTATTTTATTCACAGAGAACTAAATATTAATGACAAAAAGTAGAGCCTCATTAAAATTCAGTTAAAAGACAAATGAAATAGACATGCAAACAATTAAGTAAAATAATAAAAACAAAACAAACAAACAAAAAAAACCACCACTATGGACTTACTATATTGCCAAGGCCAGACTCTGTCATGTCAAACACAACAGTGAGAGGCATCCCAGGTTCTTTCTTCGCATACCTCTCCAGCCAGAAGGCAACATATTTCTTCTTGTCTAAGATTGTTTTTGCATCCTTGACATGCAGCTTCACTTTGAACCAGACTGAATGGAGTAAACAATGTAAAAAAATCGTGTTAAAGAAGGTAATTTTGTATTGCGTAAACATTCAGTGGTATTTATTAATAATAATAATAATAATAATGGATTAGATTTTTATAGCGCTTTTCAAGTCACCCAAAGCGCTTTACATTGTTG
>JAQQZY010000015.1:23695284-23712805 GCA_030068375.1 Ostorhinchus rueppellii
TGAAGTGTCTTGCCCAAGGACACAACGGCTGACCTGGAGAGAGCGGGATTCAAACCGCCAACCTTTCGGATATTGGAAAACCCGCTCTACCACCTGAGCCATAGCCATTTACTGATTTATTCTCTGACAGCAACTAAGATGTTAATGTGTAACAAGAGAGTTTAATTAAACCTGTAACAATATTTGTACATACAGAGCTTATTGCCTTCTTTGTCATATCCATGGAGGTAGACAGCACCAGTTTCGAACATCCATTTGGGAATGCTGTTTTCAGTGAGATCTAAAACACACAGGCAGACGGATTACACTGCTGAATGTTATTCTGTCATTATACCAGAGCTTTACAGAATATGACATTGCAAACAAATGAATAACATTGCCTGTAAGATTTCTATGCACTTAAATGAAAATTAAACTCCTTTATGTGGCTGTTTGAATATACCAAAATAGACATTAAATAAATTTTAGAAGTCTGTGGTATATCTGATGAAAACACATAAAAATAAATAGTAAAAATAATTCAAATAGAGCAACTGAAACATTATTAAATGTATGTAATGTAATATCTGCTGTACTTTTTGAGGGTATTTTTTGGAGAAGTCTCTCATATGGCAATATAAATAGTAGTACTGAACGTCTTTAGCAACAAAATTTCCCCATGGTGGTTCAACTTGAAACACCACTGACAGGAAATAATACACTTCTCACCATTTCTCTGACGGCAACACATGACTTAGGTTGATCCTTCAAGTGTAAAATACTAATGACTTGTTGAATCTAATTTTCTAAACACAACCATTTAACAAATTAAATTTTCTGGATTAAAGCAAAAACAACTAACAGAGAAATTCCTCAGAAAAACGGATACAGTGGGGATTGTTCTCAGGGTTACTGAGTGCATGGAGATATAAGTGTTTTAACACACAATGCAACTCTGTCTGGATTCATCCCAGCACAGCACAAAGACATCCACTGAGCTGTGGTCAGTCTTTGCAAACATCTAAATATGGCAATGTCATCACTGTAAATAAGGCAGCAAATACCAATATTTGGGGACATTTCTACATTTACTTAAATATTGCCAGCCAATAAATTTAGCATTTTATTGTTTTAATATTTGTTTCTATGTTGAAACAGTTTTTTTTAAAGTCATATAGAGCTGTATTTCTCAAGTCATATTATATATGTTTTTCTACATAATGTTGTGTAGCAACAAAAAGTATGTTTTGCGACTGGATTGTGACTGGATATCAAGTTATCTTCATCTATAATCTGGGGTATCTGAGGTCAAAATTAAACCGTTAATCTCTATTTTAATAATGTGAAATTCAGCATATCATAATAACAACTGCCCATCACTTCTTACCATTCAGACCAAACTCCTTTCTCCACTGAAAACTATCATCAATCATTTTCAAGGCATCATCAACAACATAAAGTCTCCATGTCAGGTAGCCCTCCACCAGGGCATCATCTTTCTGAAGTCTTTCCACATCTCTGGAATCATATTTATCTGTTGAATCTGTAAACATGAACACAAAGGCTCAATCACATGACACCACAATGAAAGACAAAGTCATAAGAAACATTTAAGGTCGACTGTTGCCCCGGCTAATTTATTAACTGTGACAGATAAAGGGGCCATACAATACGTGTTAGTTTAATATAAATCTAACTTAAATCCTGTATATTCAGGTTGCTTTAATCTGAAACAGAGCATGTGGCAACAGAAAGCAAGGTTAGCTAGTTCTCCCTAGAGCTTATCTATCCTCTAAGCACTCAGGTGGTGATGTAAACATGATGAAAAGTAACAATAAAGACACCGTTCATTTACAGTACGTACAATTTCTATCACTGATAACAACTGAGCATACAAATCAAGGCGACTATGTGGCCAATAAGCGATTTAATATAATCTTATCCACTATAAATGTTTACCTTGAAGGAACTCATTCTTGAATCTCTGTCTCGTCTCCTCAATTTTCTTCTCAATGTCCTGTCAAAACAGTGTTTTTCTGGTTAGACACGTATTAGTTTACAACGAATTATACGCAGAAATCAGCCCGGGAATGTGTGTCCTAACGGGATTTAACACTACCTGCTCTCCTTCGTGTTGATCAACTTCAGCCATATTCAGCTGTCCCCGGGTTTCCTTCTCTGTGGCAGTTCCTTGTGCTAACAGTTAGCCTGCTAACCTAGAGATGAATCAGTGCGAAGAGTGAAACTGACAGACCGCCGCCGCCATTTTGGCTCCACACATGGCCACTCCTCTTCATTGTGCTGTCTACAGAAACCAACGGTCAATGCAAGAAGGAATGTATTCGAGATAACAAGACAGTCATTCGCGGGTTTGATTCGTTTAAAGAGAACAACGTTTATAAACAGTTGACTAATGTCGTTAACTCGACACTGTTTAACAGCTATTACCCATAATGCACTTGGTCTAACAGGAAGTGTTTAATTTCCGATGGCGCGCCGGTGGAAAAAAAAAATAAGAGAAAGAAAGAAAGTCTCCTGAATTACACCAAACGGCGGTCTCTCGTGTGGATTTAGCAAGTAGTCGCCTGTTTGTACACTTTGGTGTCACTTCTGTCATGAAAGTGACGCTTACAAATTTAGCAGTAACGCTAACTTCAGCTGTCAGAGTTGAAGAGGGCTAGAAAGTGGAAAGCGCTTGAAGTTTGTTTACTGGATGATGGAGAGATTGGCCTCACAAAACTGGGTTCAAAATCCTCATCGGGTATCCTCCTGTGGAAGACTAATCTCGTTTCTCTGCAAACACGCTTCAGCCGCAAATGACAGCGAAATAAGTGAGTTAATATTCTCCATTCTGTCATTTAAGAGGGAGGACAGCGCGTTCCTCAAGGCAGCAGATGGAGAAGCTGTCATCAGCAGGGCAAGAACGGCGCATGTGGATATTGTAAAATGTAAATGTGCTTTACATGTTAAAAAGAGAGTCACCACCCCCTGCATTCTAGTGACAAAGAGGAATAAGAAAGCACAAGGCTTCAAGTATAGTCTACTCACACTGAGCAGCTCAAACCATCTAGAGCCCTGCTTTGAATTTAAGCTCCCTTATCAACTCACTGGTGATGTGTCTATTTTCAACGGACCTACGGTGCTATGGAATCATGCTGGTTATGCATATTATACATCACTGCAGACAGGAGAGGTTAAACAGATCCCTATGCAGTTGTCACACAGTATTTGTGGAGAACTTCCACTTCACAAAGGGCAAATATTCATTCTTGGTTTGCAAAATCTTTCAGAAACATTGTCCAGTGACCAGTCCACAAGCCAAACCTGTGGTTATTTAGTTCAGAATGGACAGGTTTTTGATGGTGCAGTGGTTTTACCTTATCCTTACATCACCATCACCCGCTGTATCTTAGTGCTCTCAGCTGAAGAAGTGGATGGCATGCTGAAAGCTGCTGTAGTTACAGCAACATCTAACCAGCAGCTAATTTACATTGAGAATGGAATTGTGAAAGATGTATGTCAGCTCCCTTTTATGCAACCTGAAGAGATCCAGGTGGTAAATACAGGTAGAAGTGGCTGCCTGTTTGTCATTTCCTTTCACGAGGGACACGTTTGCGCTGTATGGAAGGAAACGTTCCAGGTAAACAAACCTACAGATAATGTATACATTCTATAATTTTATGCTACTAAGTTTTTATGAGCCTAATTTATTAAAATCTCTTTCCCAGGTTGCCTCCCACTGGTCAGGTGTCAGCTCTGTCCATGTAGATGACTTCCTAGGATATGGAACAGACCAAATGCTTTTGATTTTTAAGGATCCTGATTTGGAAAGTCAGCCTTTGAGAAATTTCCTCCTCACTGATCTCTGTGGCATTTCATACTCTGTAAGGGATCCTTTATTACTGTTCTCTGCTTATACGCATTTACATTTTTTCAATGGAGAAAATGCATTTAAATATAACTAAAGAGGTTGTAACTAGTGAAATCTGTCTGTTTTAGAGTGGCCTGGGCAATAGAGCACCAAATAAATCTCCTGTTCTACCTGACAACTATTTCCTCACTATTCAAGCCTTAGAGTCCAGACTCCAGGTAAACCTTTACAAACAATGGTAGTTTAATTATTGTAGTCTGCAATAAATCAGTGTTATCATATATCGTCATAGAACTGTATGATTGCATCACATCACATCACTTTATTTTTTAAATTTTTTCACTAAATTGTATTAAAGAAGATTATGTAATGCTTACCCTACTGCTATTTTTGTTATGTTCATGATTTCATGTGTTTTGGCTTTATTTTTTATGGTTATCATGGATTCTATGTGACATCAGTATGACATCTTGACAGTTATAATAATTTCAGCTGTATTGTTCAGCCCTGTCATGCTGCACAATGTACGATTTGATGTTATTTGTATGTGATACTGTTACTCTTCATATTCAGCTCATGTTATTCTTACTCTCTCAGTGGGCCTTCAGTTTATTATACTGTTCTGTTTTGTCATTCAGAGTGGGTTGACTGTGCTTCAAGAGCTGCAAAGAGAACTGAGAGTAAAGGAAAGAGTTCTACAACAGTCACTGCAAGCTCTCACTGATGTGGTCTCAGAAAGAGAACCCGTCATTACTCAGCATGAACAGGTACTATACCATTAAGAACATTTGTAAAATGTATTTGTATAACACACTGAATACAACAGTGGAGGTGTGATTCACTAGTAGCTGCATGTCACTGCAATCCAACCAGTTGTATTGGTCATGGCCATACAGTGTTACCAAAAGTACAGGAGCAAATTCATGTGGGTGGCTTACTCTACAGCAAACTATCTATAGTGTTTGTCAGTGTTTCCTCAACATTTTTTTAGAGGTAAATGGCAAATCATTATGAGCTAATTTACAGAAGATTTAATTTCTTAATCATTAGAAAACCAAACTTTCCTGCTCATCTTTTGTGTGATTCCTACATCACTTGTAATAGTTACTGTGTATATAAACTAGCCTTTTCATTGAGATACACAGTACTATAAATCACAACTTGGTTTCATGCAGATTTTTTATATTGATTTTTCTTGTTGTATTGGTTTAGATGTTGATATTCAAAATAAATGATCAATTTTATGAAAACAACCACTTCACATTTTGAAAGTAAGTAAATCAGCTGGAGCATTCTTCTCTTTGAAATGCATGAAGTGTATTTAATACAATTCAAGGCGGTGAATCAAACAAAATCACAAAGTGTGTAAGGCTTGAAAGGTTTCCCTGGAATTCAAGGACGTTTAATGTATTATCGCAAAACCTTGACCTATATTAAGTTTATTCCAACAGCCCCTCCCCTTTAGTTGGATAAGTTTAATTCCAGCTCTTGTTACTCATCTTAAGATATAGTATTTGAAATGACATGTCACATGAGGCTGAGGCTCATCAGTGTTCTTAATGTTGCCATAGGCTTTTGAAGAACACCAGAGTTTGGAATCAACAAAAGCTACAAGTCAAACTTCCTACGACTTGTGTTGTAGATCTTGGTTCATTTGCATGTGTGAAGGGTTTTTAAATTGTTTTATTTCCTGTGCTGTCATTTTATTTTGATGCAGTCATGAGACACTGGAATAATTAAAACGACCAACTTCTGACCTTTACTTTGATTTCTATTTAAAGGCCAATGTTTTTTATTTTTGTTTCTTTTTTTTTTTTCATTCTTGACATGTGAAAACCATTGTATTTTGACGTAAAGTAAAAAATAACATATCCGCTACATCTGCACCTAATGGGCTGTTGCTCAAATCGAAGTATCTGACATTGCTGGCTATTGCTGTCAATCATGTCACACCCTTGTCATTGTTAATTATAGTCTTTACACTTTTTGCCCAGGAAAGCCTTATTGCTCTGTGGGACTGTGATGATGACTCAAAGGATGAGGTGCTGGATGACAAAATACAAGACATGCCGACAGTGTCCACAAAACCTCAAGTTGACAAGTTATGGCATCGCATCGCTGGAGACCGAATGGTTATTGGAGTGATAGTAACTACTGACAGGTCTGAGAAAACATGATTCCTTTCTTATTGAAGGAAATATATTGCATGTTTTACTTTTATAAAATGTAATATGTGAGCTTTGTGGGCGAAGACAATAGGCTTTTTTAACATAATCCTTTGGAGGGCTTATACGTAGGAATATTTCAAACTACCTTCCAGCTACCTACACCAGAATGCTCCCATAACTACCAAAATCACACACATTCTCCACAAATTGTCACTTACCAAATAAAGTGTGAAACTCAGGGGTAATCTACATTTATATTATGGTATTATTTATTTTTCTACTTCCAAAAACTCAGCCGATTGTTTGCATTATACATTATATAGCTCTTTTGTGTGCAATTTGTTTTGTCAGTAGTTGCTAAAAGACCCATTTTGAAGTTTCTAAACAAGGTCGGAACTGTCACACTTTAGTCTGAGTCACGTATCAACCTACGACAGCAAACATAACCTCACACTGTAGCTTTACACCTTAACAGACTTCAAAATCAAACTGAGTAGTGTGATTTCAGCATCAGACGTTATTCTTTTATGTTGCTGCGTCTAGTGGTGAAAACAACAGCAGTGCTTCAGGCTTTTATCACTTTATCAAATTCTTTGATTGTGAATGCTGTTTCTTACCTGTTCTCCTCTTTAACTCAGACTTGCAGTTAATGCTCATTGCTACTCGAGATGGGCAACGACTCACTACTTCCTGTAGTGGTCACATACATTCACAGTAACACGTCAACTTGTGGCTGTGAATTCATTTCCACAATATAAAACCTTTTATATAATGTCAGAACCTTAAGAGTATTTTTAAATCTGACACTTTTAGTGAAACAACACAACATATAGCCTAGCTCCTTTAAACATGATTATAGTGCTTCTTGTACACACTTATTTAATAGCTTCATCATTTGTATCTGGCTTAGCAGATCAGTGTGTGCATGTTCTTTATAGAGATTTTTTTTTTCTTTGTTGTCAGATAGATGGAAAAAAGTTGATTCTTTTACCTTGACCATCTTCCATCTGTCTAGCAAAAAAGAAAAAGAAATCTTTATAAGTTCTCGTAGACAGTATAACCCAAATCGGACTACTTGTAGGCCATCTTCATGTGGCACTCCAAGTATCTAGTGAAGCACACCCTGTCAGCGCGTCCTGATTTTTCTATATATATTTTTTTCTTCAGAAATAAAAACTTGTGTTGTCACCACAGAAGTCTTATCGCTATGATCAAGAAATATCAGCTGTGAGGTAGATTGCGTTTCACTGTAGCATCTTATCTTCAAAGAACCGAGATATGTTTTGCATGATTATATAAAAGAGCTGTTTATAAAAATATATTTATATTGAAATCATTGTCAACGAATAACGTTAATTAACTGAGATGGGTTGTTTTGCCTTTTTGCATATGTGCTGCTGGTGGTGGTGGTCCCTGTGGAAACAAGTTAAACTCTCCAAGGTTCTTTTGTGGAATTATGAGAATCCTCTATCCACCTGTTCCCATTTTCTATTTGAACATGTGGAGGAAAACATATTCTGGCACAGTTACCTCACAGGCCTGTACAGTGGAGTTTTGATTGGTGCATTTGGGAGCTTGTGTGTTTCATCCTCATATTTAGATATAGAACTCACATTTGCATGCAGAGTGTATTTTGGTACATGATTTTCAGGCTAATAACCTACTGTCCATGTGATATCTGATCTTAAGTGATGTGTTATTTTTGTTCCAGACCAGTGGCCGGTGTGAGCTTATCCATTCTGACAGAGGTGGGCCAGAGCTCAGTGCCCGCAGTCATCCAGACCCAGAGCCAAGTATTCTGGCTCCCTATGACCAGCCCCTCATCCTCCTCCTCCTCCTCCTCCTCCTCCTCCTCCTCCTCTGCCTCCTCATTCACAGAGCCTGCAGCCAAAAGAAGCAAGCAGCACAACGCCGGCAGAAACCATGATCTCAACACATGCAGACTGGCTGTGACTGCTGTGACCAGGCTGACACCTCTGTTGAACTCTGGCTGTGTCAAGTGCCATGTCATGCTCCATTACGTTCAGAGACGAGATGCTTTTGCCCTCATGAGCAGCCCAACACCGGCTGTCTTGCATTGTGGTCAGGTTGCTCTAGATATCCAAAGTGGATTCCAAACCCAGCTGCTGAGCAAACCTGAACTCAAATCGGGTAACTATGTAATCCAAATCACTTCTGCCTTTGACGTTTTTTTTATATAATAACGCACTCATGTTGATTGTTTCAATTTTGTGTCTAGATGAGGTTAAAGAGGACTTGATGAGTTTGTTGGTCATACTGGAACACTGGACATTCCACATAGATTCTCCTGATCACAGCTTAGGTGACATCGATGGCTGGATTCAGAATAGAGTGGGCTGTAAGAGGGTAGAAGTGAGCCCTGAGTATCTACTGTTAAATTCTTCTGGACCATCTGCTCTCATGTTGCTCTGCTGGCATCAGATAAACCCTTTCCAAGGGGAACTGTCTGTCCACTCCAGGTGAATCACTTTTACTTTCTGGAACCAGTAAAATTGCTATTTCTGAAGAGTCGAGTCGTTTCATACATGGTATTCGTTATCAGTACACATGCAGGACAGTTCCTAAATTTAACTCTTATTCTGTTTTGTTTGGCTGTTTATCTTAATTAACTGGCTGCTTCGTTTGATGGTGAATTTGGAAATCCTGAAATTGGCAATCTGAATCAGCTATTTTGGTTGCAAACTAATGATAATTCTCTGTGTATTGGTTGAAATGGTACTACAAGGGATTATGAATTATTCATTTTTATTTAAGGGCAGTAATTTGGCGAGTGGTACTGAGCACCGCTTGATTTATATTTATAGATTCAAAGTTGACAAGGCTTTGAAGTTGTCAAGGGTGCACTGCATGGCTGTGTGATATTCTGCTGAATATTAAAGCGATTAGGATTCTCTGGCAACTAGAGAACTTCAAATTTCAAATCCCACAAATAAACTCCATGAACAGGTAGATGAGTAAAAAACAGCTGACGGAATAACTGTATCTTATCTAACACTGAAATACTGTCTCTTTGATTCCTTTGCAGTGAATTACAAATGCTACAGTTCCTGGACTCTCTGTTGGCCTACCTACCAATTTCCTGCACAGTGCAGCCTGTCAAAGGTACAAGAGGACAGGATGAAGCACAAATATTTTCTTTGGCTCTGGAAAAAGAGGTGGTGTCACTCAGAGAGAGTGTGTCATTGCTGCTATGTAAAGAAGAAGATAAGAGGAGAAAGAGCAATGACAAGACCTCTGAACCAGGTTCTGTGGATAGCCTCCAGAGGTGTAGAGAGGAGTGGCTCAGGGATGTGGAGAGGAGTAAAACTGACTTGAGCCCTCTGGTGGATGTGCAGAGATATCGTAAGCTGAGTCAAAGCCTGTCCAAAGTCCAGCTGGAAGGAGATTTGGCAGCTCTCTTGTACACACAGTAAACTTTGTTCCACTAACAGGCTGCAGTTGTATTTATTTTAGAAAACTAATAGAAGCAGCATTTTCATTACAGCAAATAAAAGCTGGTTCTTTAATTGTTCGTTTGTCGTTCATCATGTATGCCGCTTCCATTTCAGCTGTAAAGGAAGCCATACCCCAGCTGCTGAGTTGATCTCTGAGTGTGTCTGCTCTCAGACAGCCTCTCGGGGTATATAATACAGTGTCTGTGGCTGCGTGGTGCCTCTGCCGATTTCCACTGGATCGCCCTCTGGGTTTCACACCCTTAATCTGATACTGCTTTCTGCTCAGCTTATTTTTCTGTTTGTGTCCCCTTAGTCAACCCATGATCAGAAACGCTCTTTAATGTTTGCAGCTCCTGCTGATTTGAGCTGTTTATTAGGAGACAGAGCGTTCTGATCTGCATTTAAGAAACCATTTATATTTTGAATAAAGACATGAGGATGGCAGGGCAAGGGACTACACATCTGCACAGCGGGTGTAACTAAAGGCTTTTAGCACTGCTCTCCCCTCATGGTTCAGCTGTTTTGCTGTGAAAGATGTAAAAGGAAAAACCTTGGATGTGTTTCTTCTCTAAAGCTGAACAGAACAGTTGAACAAAATGCCACTCATTCAAGTGAACATCAAACTTTACTTAAAAGGACCAAAAATCTTTGCCGGATACATGAGGTCTGTTGCGGCTTGACTAGTAGCGGCTGTTGCAGAGAGTTTTTGTGTCTCCCACTGGGGTTGAAAAATGGAGTGTGCATTTTGTTAGCCAGAGGTCTGGGAGCAGCTCCATCTGTTTGTGGTTGTCATTCTGAGGAGAGATAAACTCCTCCCTTTCACACCTTTAATATCCCTGCTTCATTGCACATAACAGCTTCCGGTGCGATGCCCGTAAACAGTGCAGAAGCTTAATTACTTTAGCAATGACTGCTCCCCAACATGCTACTAAATGATCCTGTGAGTCAGAATATGTTGGAAAATCACAAGATTCTATGTTGTCATGTTCAAAAATAAAGTTCTCTTCACATATTCCGGCTTCTGTTTTGGGAGGGCAATCTTCACTACTTTTTCTGGCTGCAAGATGAGCGCAAGTGTCATTTGTCGTGACAATGAAGAATTGTGAATCCCTTACAGTAAATAACACCAGTGAATGGCCAGGGGGAAATAGATCAAATGTGAAAAAGAAAATTCAATTGTATTGGTTTTCCCTTGGAACCCTGACTGCCACCCCAAGTAAAATACATAGTTTGTCATTCCATTATTGCCCGTTAACTTCTATTAACTCTGAATGGTGGAAGGCTGCAGGGTTTCTGCTCTCCTATGAGTCCACCTCACCTTAATGGGGGAATGAAGACACACTAGATAAATGAGGTTGCTGCTGTAATGAAACACCTCACACATAAAGAAAAGAAAATGTTCTTTACAATTCACTTATGGGTGTTTCTTATAGACAGATTTACACCTTTAAAATCAAGCTATTTAGTTCATTACATATAACTTAGTAAAGATTTATAGCATTTTGTGTCTCATTCTGATTGTACTCTACTACTGGAATACAAAAGGTAATAAAAAAATGAGTGATCTAGTCATATAAACCATATAAAAAGTATTATTTGGCTTTCTTTTTCAAATTTCAGATTAATTCAGTTTGATTTTTTTAATGCTCAGACACGTGTAATGATGAATGCTGTTGCTGAGTCATATTTCTATTGATGCTGGGTGTTAAGGGCATTGGTCTGGGCTTTGCCTTTGGCTGAGTTATTGATCAGGGTCACAGGGTCTGCCCCTCTTGACTACAGCTCAGTGGGTCACCCAAACAAAGTGGGAGCGCATTGATTTTATATACAGATAGATAGCCTACGTAAAGTATATCAGTATATGGTTCAGTCTGCAGGGAGACACTGGATTAAAGAGAGCATATATTCATGACTGAGCTGCAACTTTCAGTGTTACCATATTGAATAATTCAGTGAAGAAGCTCATGTGAGATCAAATGTTTTCCAATTTGAGGCATCAGATAGCAGGTTAAAATGACACAAGGAGACACTTATTTTTTGTTATCACACAGCAACACTTTTTATAGAAAGAGATATAACGCTTTTCACATGGTATGCACAAGAACTTTGGTATTTCTTTAAAACTGAGTGGGTTTATTATGTGAAGAATTATGGAGGTGATGTTGATTCATTAAGCTTTCCACCCATGTTCTTCACCTCTTGGAAAATGTAGGCGAGTTAAAACCAAACTATAATAATTCCAGTTCAACTCCACAGGTTTCTGGAGGGCTTAGGCTAAGTTGCATTTTTGCATCATTTAGGAAAGATATTGCAATATTTTTAGACAGTAGCTAGAAGGAACAATTACATTACCACTTGGCCCATTCAAAATGAATGTTGGTGGAGTAAGTAAAGTTTGGATACAACATTTATATAAGCGCTGTTGGCTATAAAATTGGAATAATTGTGTTTTCAGACTCATTTATCTTTTTGTTATTTATCCACCTAATCCAACTTTATTTATAAAGCACTTTAAAACAACCACAGTGGACCAAAGTGCTGCACAGAACATTAGAAACACAATACAATTTAATAAAAGCACTAAAAAATTCAAATCAAATAAATCAAACAAGTTAAAATATAAAACAGACTAAAATATCAACATTGCATGAGTTAAAAGGCCAAGGAGATCAGGTGGGTTTTAAGAAGGGATTTAAAATCATTATTAAATTTCTATTATTATTGAAATTATTTATACACATCAGTAATCACCCAAAGCCTCATTTACACTTTATCAAGTATAAATCACAATCACTTCATGAGAAAAGACCAAAATACTGTATTTTATTCCAATTTTATGGGCAACAGTGTGTAATTAATGATATAATCATCATCTACAATCAATAACCAACCACATCTAGCTTATTGATTGAAAAAGAAAAGTGCTTATTTGCTCATTTTTTGGCCTCATGATATTCAAAACAATAGTTTTTGGATTTTGTGTATCCATTTGATCAGTGTTAAGATTTCCCAAGATGTCAATTTGTGCTTTGAGGAGAATTTTATTAATATTTAGGGTCAGATTAATCGTTTTATCAGCAACATCTGCAGACAGACTGACAATAAAAGAAGTCATTAGTTACTATCTTAAATAGATTTCTCAGCTACGTCTCTGTGGATGTATCATGAGCGTTTGTACATCTGATTTCCCCACATACCACAGGCTGTTCTTTACATATGTTGCAGATTGCAGATTGTCAGTGTCTCATGTATCCTCTGAATACAATACCAAAATCATTTAAATGCAGCCCCCAAATTCAGGCTTAAAAATCATTTTGACATAATCACGTACTGGTATTTTTAACTCCATTAATTTCCCGCTTTTCTCATATACTGGCCTTTCAATAGCTGTGCAGTTACCATGACAACCATCATTTCTCGCCTCTCAGACCTCACACAGCAGCACCCTAAATCTTAATGAATGATGGAAAGTTGCTTCCCTTTACAACACAATTAAAAAGCTGCAAATATTGTTTGTTTTTTTCATTTCCATCAGAGTAAATTACATTAAATAAGGCTGTTGCAGCCTGCATATTGAAACAATAATAATAATAATTCACAGTTATGTAAGGCTGTGTCAGTGGAATGAATGGTGTTTCCTGGAGGATTAGTATTATTGATTAGTTTATAATCCTTTGTTTTGAGCATTTAAAAAGAAATTGAATGATTCAGGCAGGCCCTCAATAAATGTGTCTTAGACAATGTGTTTATTTCCAGTCAAAATACAATTAAGACACCTAACCTGCCCACAGTGTAATAAATAGTATTATGAGTAGATTAATATGGATATGTTTGCATATCAGAAACTGCAGTCACTCCTACATCTTTATCTCTACAAAGGGTATATAGCAGCGGTCTCCAATCCTGGTCCTTGAAGGCTGGTATCCTGCATGTTTTAGATGTTTCCCTCTTCCAGAACACCTGACAGTCATTATCAGGCTTCTGCAGAGCTTGATGATTGGCTTATCATTTGAATCAGGTGTGTTGGAAGAGGGACACATCTAAAACATGCAGGATACCGGCCCTTGAGGACCAGGATTGGTGACCCCGGGACTGTATAGTAGATTTCATTTTGATGTGTATCCAGTATGTATACAGTTCTGTGTAGTCTCAGCTTTGCTGTTTTTGCAGGCACGGATTTTTATTTTTAACAGGAAATATGAAGGAAACATGCACACAGTATTAAAACACTCACAAAATGTAGTGTAACCTCCATTTATACATTTTCAACTCTTGGGTAGCTCTCTAAATGTTGTCTTGAGTAATCTTGTGTTATATCGCATACCAGCTTCAGATTGTCCTCGAGGCTTTCATGTTTTTTTTTTTTTTATCCTTTTCTTTGTCCAGATGGTCTCATATAGCTTCTACAAAGTATTTTTTTAAAATCTGAAATATACTTTTTATACTGTTTTTATTTTAATATTATTTCAAACATGTAGACAAAGATATTAAAACAAAACAAGATATCAATAGTGATACTTAAAATGCTGATAGGTAAACAATGTAATGTACAGTGTAGCAATGTAAGTTGTAATAATACAACTACAAAATAAATAAAGTAACACATGCTTAAAAAGGAGTAGAAAGAAGTACAAAATTATATACTCCTACCCACAATCTCTATTCCTCTTGGTTTCTATGTAAATAATAGCAATTATTATCTCATAATAATAATAACTAATTTAATACCAATAACAATGACATGTTTACAGTATTTTCAGTATGTTCCAGTTGTACATATAATACAGAGATGTGGAAATGCATATGTGCAGTCATAGTCTTGCTAATAAAAGCAACCTTATGTTTGTAGTCTAACCTCAGGAACAACAGGTGTGCACAGTGTAGGGTGCATTTTTATTTGCTGGTGTATGAACCTCACACACAATCATAATATCACTGTGGTGTCTTCTGTGAAGTTGTATTTTCCATTCAATTGGCTGGCGAGGTCTACATGATAGAACCCCTACACTACTGTGTGAAGTCCATTATCATGCATTAATGGAACCCACTGTCACATCATATCTGTGTCACCCCAGGCCACCCAGCGATCCATGGCGTGTGTCACTGCCCCCGACTTTAAGGCTGCATGAGTGGAGACGGTGTTTGTCGTTTCCTTTGATGAGATCTGCAACCTGGTGCGAAGAGGATTTTCATGTGTTTCAGGTATTTTATCAGATTCCTTTTATCAGATTTTCTTTTTTTAATAAATGTCTCCCTCAATACATTTCTTCCAGACAAAGAACGCCACTTTTTTCAGTTTGAGATTCTGTAACGTGTTCCATACATGCATGAATAAATAAACAAAACCAGATGCAAACATTGAGCTGATCGGTCTTTTATACATGACAACAGAATTGGAAATAAAGTTAATATGGTGCACATTTTATTGATGTACAGGCCAGGAAACAACCTTTCTTACGACCAGCATTGAATAAAGGAGGTCTTCCCCACAGTATATCTGAAGTGCAAGGACCATTAGCTACTCTGTACCATGGATGTTTTGCAGATCTGTACTTCACTGTTGAATCCATCCACCATTATGTCACCATCCAAACCGATGCACACCAAGTGAAGGGAAACGGTCCACAGCGGAGGTTTACAAAGTATACAGAGTTTTTTTTCCTCCATTACAATAAATATTTCATTAGACTAAATCTACAAAAACATAGCTTCAAACTCTAAAACCATACCTAAGATACCTGGTGCATTTACCTAGAATATAAATGAATTTTTTATGGATATAAGCATCTGACAACATTGAGTAATGCAGTGCATGTTCACAGTTTGTAGGTTGTACCTATAGTCTTCCAAAAAATGTACCATCATACTTCACGTACCTTAATCTGTGAGACATATGAAAGTGTATCAGATCAACTACTTTCAATAAATAAAAAATAACTTCCAAAGCATTTGAATGAACATAAATTGATTTTAGGTGACATCATTTGTCCATGAATAGGTTTTATAATACAGACAGAGAGAAAGGAAAGAAGAAGAAGAACCTTTGGATATCTGGCAACAGGTAGAAAAGCTGAAATGGATCCGATAGAGCACTGACCAAGAGGAGATGCTTGAAAAAATAGAGAACCACAACACTTCATCTCACCAAATCTTTGATTTCTAAGGCTTCAGGTATTTCATAAAAATGCACTGTCCAATTCCAATTTTCATCTGCTTTGTTCATGCTCATGCCCGAGACATGTGCTGCTGCCTAATGTTCAGAGGATGCATCCATAATGTGCTTATTTTGTGATTTTTGCTGCATTATTTTATATAAACGGTGAAGAAGTGCCGTGACAACACTACATTATAAAACAGTATCTCATGTCCTTGGTAAGAAATACCCTTTTTTTTCCCCCAGTCACAGAAAGTCTATGAATAAGGGTCTGACTACGCTACAATTAGAAATTTCCGGAATGTTTGTTTATCTTGAGAAAAAATTTGGTCCGTCTTCTCCAGCATGTTTCTAAGCCTTGAGTCAAAATCTTTTTTTTTTTCCCAGATTCTTCAGGAAATTGTATGCAGCAGTACACCAACACCAAAAAAAAAAAAAAAAGAAAAAAGCATCAGAGTCTCAGAAACTGTTCACGTTATCAGAACATGAGCAATACTGTATGACAAACATTATACATTATCCCTGAATGAACAAAACCGTCATCACCACGTTGCCTCTCGATGCACAGGCTCTAATCTCATATCACTGTGCTTTCTGAGCATTTCTCAATCTGAGAAAAGACAAATATAATGCTATTAGTCGAGGGCACAGTCTTTACTTCTTGTGGATGTCCTCGTGCCTGATGATTTTGTAGGTAACCCAGTAGAAGACGTTGAAGATGAGAAACGCCAGAGGAAAGGCAGCCCTGGAGATTGTGTCTATCCTCTTGGCTCGGTCTACAAACTTCTTCCTCATGGTGTCTATGTCTTTGGGTACTGATGGCTGAGGGTTCGGAGCTGTAGCAGCATTCTTAACAGCTGAGCCGTCTTTCGTTGGCAGACACTGACTCATATTGTAGCCAGCAAAATTAAAGCGGCCTTCACGCATATCATCATCCTGAAAAAAAAAAAAGAAGACACACATGAGGACTTGTTTTGTATGTTTAGTTAAGACTGAAACTCAAATTCATCTAAAACACAGGTGTCAAACATAAGGCCCGGGGGCCAAAACCGGCCCACCATGGGGTCTAGTCTGGCCCCTGGGATGAATTTGTGAAATGCAAAACTGACACTGAAGATATTAACAATCAGTTTAGTTCAGGTTCTACACTCAGGCCAATTTGATCTTAAATGGATCCGACCAGTCCAACACTATCATAATAACCTAGAAATAATGACAACTACCTATTCTTTTCTTTGTTTTAGTATGAAAAAAAGGAAAATTATATGAACCTGTTTACCTTTACTAACTATTGAAAAAAATGTGAATAACCTGAACAAATATGGACATCCTGAATATACATAAAGAAAACTAAGTGTAATTTTATCAATATTTTGCTTGTTATTAAATATTTTGTGTATTTGTACATCCACTGTGATCTGTATGTTGTGATGCATATGTGGAAATGAGGAGCTAAGGCATAATATTGTTAAAATTGCACTTAAAATTGACTTATTCGTATTTTTTAAGAGTAGTGTAAATGTTTTCATAATGTAATTAACTTTTTTTTTTTACTCTAAAACATAAAAGTAAGTTTGGGGTGAACATTTTTTTATATTATTATATAAAAATTATTACATTTTACTGGTTCGGCCCATTTGAGATCGTTTTGGCATGATGTGGCCCCTGAACTTAAATGAGTTTGACACCCCTGATCTACAAGAACCTCAAATCACTGGATTTAAATTAATATTAACCCATAAAGACCCAAACATACATCAACAACCAAAAGCATCTACTGATCTAAAATGTAAAATACCTGTCGATCCAATAATCTGATCAATACATGTAAATAATTGGTGTAAAATACAGTTTTTCATCTTTTCATGGTCACCAGATATGACCCATTTGGATG
>JAQQZY010000015.1:23712905-23732972 GCA_030068375.1 Ostorhinchus rueppellii
CATGTAAATAATTGGTGTAAAATACAGTTTTTCATCTTTTCATGGTCATCAGATATGACCCATTTGGATGTTCAGAGACTCCATAGTTACCGTGGAAACACTGTCATCTTCTACAACATTGATTCACCAGTAAAACCAGTAGAGTTTGATCAGTGACAGTGGATGGAAACATTGGGTTTATGTTCAGTTTTTGTTCTATTTTACTGATAAAGTCACTTTTTCTTCAGTTTTCTGTGTTTCTGATATAATCAATCATTCATTTCATCTGAGCTTTTATGGACATCTTCATGATCAGGAAATGAAATATTGGATATTAGGTGATTTTCACTTAAAAATACAAAGCATAATATTAGAATGAATGGCGATAAATTGCTTAAGAAATATTAAAAATAGCGATTGAAATGCATTTGGGAACTGTCACAAAAGTATCACTGGGTCTTTATGAGTTAAAGCAGTGATTCACAATCTTTTTTTTTTGCTCGTGACCCCATTTTAACATCACATATTTCTGGCGACCCCTGACATTTAACCTCTTAACACCTGAATCGATTTCCAATTGTGGAAAAAAAAATGTGACTTGCGTTTTTTCTTTCAAATAGATAATATTTTGGTTGCATTTTGGAGCGGGGGGTTCGATGCGAATTTGCATCAATAGGCGTCAAAGAATTAAAAAGGAGACTTTTTTTTTTTTGCTAAAATTAATTTATTTTTGATCATGTAATACTTTGCTATACTATGTTGCAAATAAATGATAATTTTAGATGATATTTAGGCTATATAATATAAATTATTATGGACAGAGGCAGAAAAGCCAGGTTCAGATTACTGCGCAAAGTGAGAATTAGATTTTCCTTGCTCAGGATATGTACAGTCAGTCCAGCTTGGATTTACAAGGCTGACGATTAATACTGAACAAACAATAACTAAACTATGAATTATGAAAGAGCTGCAGCATCTGAAAGCATTTGACAGATAAACAGTACCACACTGCTTCAGTTCCAGCTTCAGTCATGTCTTGTCATGTCTTTTATGAATTGTGAATTTCTCTCTCAATTCACCTATTATTTTTAGTAGTAAGTTGTTCTGTTTTTTTTATTTTTATCAATTACTAGAAATTTCAGTTGACCCCTTTTGAATTCCAGGTGACCCCATGTGGGCTCCTAACCCCAAGGTTGATAAACACTGAATTAAAGGGCCAATTTGTAAGATTTTTGTTTGGTATTTGCAGTTACTGGTCTGTATCTGCACTGAAGATAAGCCTGGCACTATCCACTACTCTGAAAAAAAAAAGCAGCTCTGGCTTGTTTGATGAGCTTATATGTCTTTTAATGAGTCATTCTTGTCTTGGGTAGTGCTGGGTACACGAGGCAGAAACAGTGCCTTTGCCAATAAAAAAAGTTTTTTGGGAAAACTTGGTGGAACATTTAACCATGAGGAAGAAAGCCATTGTATTAAAATGACTAAAGCCAGTGTATTAATATGACTAATCCCCGCAAAAGAAAACAGCACATAAAAAAACTTGTCATGTCTTTAGCCCTATTTGTACAGGCAAGTACAGCCAAACTGGCATCTGTGTGATTTGGAGTAAACTTTGCTTCCTCTGTACATTTATTCAGCCTAGTTCCTTGTCAAACTATGGAGGCTGTGTTGGCTTTGAAGAGCTATTGTTGGAAATACAAGGGACTCATGTTACAAATATCATGGGTATTCACTGAGAGAGCAGACTTAAATCCTTCTGAAGAGCGAAACGTCAGAGGATGATGTGATGGATGACATGTACGGCAGTCAGGAACATCTTTCGGTCTTTAGCTATCTGTAAGTGGTGAGTCTTGACATCAGAGGACTAATGTCAGTAAATTCAAGCAGAACAGACTTTCCTTGTATCTTGCAAATGCAACACATGAAAAACAGACATAGGGGATTGATTTCAAACCTCACCGGTGGCCTGCAGATTATACTAGTCATGTCCAAAAAGGGCTTTTGTTAAATCTTGCCATCTTGTGTTTTACATCGTGTAGTTCTGGCTTAGGGACACTTTACACGATAATGCTTGGGGCTGAAGGATGCAAAATATTTTATCGGATGTCCATGTCGTTTAGATGGCAACGGTGTTTTGGGAGGTTGAAAACGCAAAAAAGTGAAACCACCTTTCAGAGTGGAAATCTTAAAAACGCTCCACCCTCGCGTCACAGTGGAAAGGATGAAAAGCACAAAACTGTGTTTCTCGTCGCATGGAAATGACGTGACAAGCATGATACAGGACCGGAAAAACAAGTAAACATCATGTGGAGCCCTGCGATGGAGGTTGAACTTGCTCTAGCCGCTGTCATTTACATCCAAGAGTCCTTTAAACAACTGATAGGAATCCTGATAGAGAGTAGTAGAGAACAGAGACCAAGAATTAACTACGTTTGACAAATTCTTGACGCGCCAATACAGAGGAGGCGACCTAGACAGCTGTGGATACGACCTGGGAGGACTTCTACTGTTACGTTTACTGGATTTCGCATGCTAGGTGGGAACAGGTAGAAGAGAAGTAAAAAGATTCCAAGCAGGCACTCTTGGAAGTGTTGCCACCTAGCCATCTGCTGTGTATACTGCATCCATATATATGACATTTCACACACTTTTGCATTTCCATTTGCACAGATTTCACCCAGAAACACTCGTCTAAATGCGGAGTTAAAAGTGAGAGCGAAATGCTACTTTTGCGCTTTTGGTTCAGATGGTTTTCGTGTAAATGTAGCCTGAGTTGTTAATTCATGTTGTGAGTGGGCGTGTTAAATGGGAGCACACAGATAGCAGAAGGGAAGTGAGTGCCAGGGGTGGAAAATCCCAGGTCCATAAAGTAAAAGTCCTGCCATGTATTTGTTCCAATCATTCACTGAACCAGCCCATTTGAGTGAGTACTGACTGGATGCATAAAGAGACCTGGAAACTGTAAGTCACCCCAGTGGCCACTTGTGGTACTGCAGAGACAAAATCTACACATGCAGTGAGATCATAATTGGATTGGATTTTTAAGATGAAGATTTTGTTAAATCTTCTCAACACCCAGAGACTGTGATGTCACCTCACTGTGAAGTCTGTGGGTGTGTGAGCTAGAGTGGGGAAGTGTGAGTGATTCTGGTCTGCACGTGCAGTGGGCTGTACAAATATGGACGCCAAAAATCCCTTTACCATACATGCCAGGGAGATACTTTTTAGTTGGACAGCCGTCATGTTGGAGTTTAGCACCCAGTTTTAATAATACAACCACAGCACAGACCCCTGGGGTGGGGGTGGGGACCACATCACAACTCTCTGGTAAAATGCTGCCCTCCTGTGTTTGATTCCTAAAGTTCATTTTTAGATCTTCATTCGATATGTTGCCCCTTTAATCATGAGATATTACAAATACTTTTAAATCCCATGATGCACTTCAATCAATCACTGTAAAACTTGTGAAATCTTAATCAACTTGAATATCAATAATGCAGATTTTCCTTCCACAGTACATTAACCAAACAACTTTGTAAAGACATTGAATGCCTACCTTTTGATTCCTCCTCTGTCTTCGCCTTAAGCGGAGAAACTCTTTCTGTTGCCTGGAGACAAAATTAACCCCAGCATATTCTAGCAATGCAGCAAATACAAAGAGCAGACACACAGCCATCCAGATATCAATGGCTTTCACATAAGAGACCTGCAAGCAAGTAAAAACAAAGTCCTTTGTTAGATCCTTGAAGGTGACAGCACCAGCTAACATGTCAAACAGAGCATGGATCAATACTTAGAGTGAACATACAGTCCATACACTTGCAGTTTTAGATCTTCTAGGACCTTGTGGGTGATCTACAGATGCGTTTGCCCTCTACTCCTGTTTTATTTCCCTCATTATTTCTGCGACATGTATATCACTATAATTAGAGTTACTGTTTGAAAACAAAAAGTGAAAGCTGCCAATAAGCAGAGGAGAATAATTTTTGCCTCGTATACTTTAAAAGGAGCGTACTTGATATTATTTTATACCTTTAGCATAACTTTTGCTCGGTCTCTTGTGAGGATGATACTGGAATCTTCCTCTGACCTTGACTCTGCATGACAGCTGATTAGCATATACAGAAAACGTCTCATTTTTTGAGGGCACTTGTACCATACTTAGGTATTGTTTGTGTGTTTGAATGGAGGCTCTCGAATTTTCTTTAAATATTTATCAGCATATGTGTCTTTCATGTGAGAATCTCTGGTGTGACCAAAGCTTTTTGTGCAAAATAATTGATCATTAAAATCTGACTCAGTTCCTGAAGACCCCTTTGCAATATGCGCATGCCAATTTATCCTGATTGAAAATAAGATACCATGCACGTACAGGTGATGAGAGCATCCGCTCAGTGATAACAAGAAGGTGGTTCAATCCTGCCAATTGCAGACATCAGGTTAAAAGTGCTGTGCTTTTATGATCTCTAAAATAAGCTCTTTCTTGTCAGTAACACAGGCATGAAGAATCAGTCACCTCTTGCCAAGTAATATACCATAGACTGCAGCTGTAGACCACAGCTGTAAAGCATTCTTTGTTTCTTTTTAATGAAATGTTTAAATGTTTAATGCTTCCAAACAGCAGAGTCTAGCAGACAGGCTTTTAAATTAACAATCAATGTGCGACTCCCAGCATTAGTTCTGATCATTTTTCTTAAATGAGTAAATAATCTTGTTATTTAAAAAGAATTCTTGTATAAAAATCTGAAAATTCAGCCACTATTCCTTATAACCAAGACAGTTCCAAACACTAAAATGAATCCGTGAATGATCTTAAAAGCACCAATACTGTGAAATGTTGAATTCAAATTTAATTATCTTCCTGACTATACCATTGTTAATTTATGTGTGGTGGAAAATGTGCACAGTTCATTCATTTCATCTGCAAATCACAACATAAATAACTAACTTCATCTAAATATTTGAAAGGAACCATCTCTGCATTCTCAGAATTGCATATCCTCAAAGCCTTATTGTCGGCATTTAATGTATTAAAATGCCGACAATAATTAGTGCTTTTTTAGTTTTTACAATATATGACTGAAACATTTTGCATACCACACCTGCTATCACCTTGTAACAGGAAAAAACCCCCCAAAACAATAGGTTTTTACCTTTGGAAGAGAAGCTCTGGAGCCAGAGCTTTGGGTGGTCATTGTAAGCACAGTGGTGATGCCCAGCGCTACTCTGGCAGGAGCAGCATCCATATTAATCCAAAAAGACACCCATGAGAGGATGACTATCAGGAGGGATGGAATATACATCTGGATCAGATAGTAGCCCATCTGTCGCTCCAGATGGAATTTAACCTCGATACAGGTGAATTTACCTGTTACAATATAGACAAATAGAAGACAGACAAACGCAAGAACAACACAGACATGTCATGAATTCGCTACACTGGGATAAATATTAGCTGTATGACATGTAGATAGTAGGTGTGTGTGTGTCCTCTAACCAGTGTTGTAGTGTTTGGTGCAGTAACCCAGCTCCTTCTCCTCCTTCATAATGAACTGAGGCAGGGTCAGTCCATCTGAGACCTGCACTGCACTTTTCTCTAACCACTCAAAGATCAGGTCATTCATGGTGTAGCCAACTAGAAACACAGGATGGACAAGTAAACATTCAATATTCATTCAACATATTTGTAATCTTAAAACTCCGTAAGACAAAATCAGCTCTTACAGCTTTCGAGTTGCATTGTGCAAGTTTGAACATCCATCGGAAAGTTCTTCAGGTCCATGGGGCAGGACAGAATGAGAGTCAGCCTATGAGGAGTGGCAGAGTCAGACAGTAAAGTCACACTACACTGATGAATATGTGGGACAGATTCTGCGAAACATTCCGAAGTTTGAACGTCTTCACAATTTGCCCAAAACAAGAAAATGACTTCTTGGTTCTTCATCATGTCAGACAATTTTGTGCAGATGCTGTTTTTGCACCTAACTGTGATGTCCATGTCACTATTTTTGTTTAATTTCTTCAATTTGGAGTCATTGCGTTGTCTTTAGAATTGAAAATTATTTGCTCAAAAAACTGAATTATACATGGTGTGTTTTTTCTCATCTCTGTATTGTGTGCTTCTTTCAGGTGATCGCCTTTGGCACATCATGTTGGATTCCCTTCAGCAGGTTCCTATCACACTTTCATTACTGCAACTTATTGTCTCTGTGATGCATTGTACTCTGCAGTCTCCTCACTGCCATTTCTCTCATGAATGGAGAAAGTGGCTAACCACCTTTCATCTCTCCCGTTGACCCACTCTGCCTCCACACCTGAGCACCGCTCAGCATCGAGCTGCTCTCTAAATGGACTCAAAATTGATCTGCTTTATATCACATCATTGAAGAGAAAATTGAATGCTGTGTGTGAGTGAAGTTGTATTAAAATGAAATATAACAAATTTTCATATCTTGTACTGAGTTTTACTCAAATCTGGGCTCCCAGGCCTTTAAGGTGACATCCATCTGAAGTGGGTTACATGTTTTCTGAGTCTCCCGAGAGATTATTCATGCATACACGGTGAGAAGCATAAAGACAGATTTCCATTTTTTACCTTCTCATTTGATTTTATCTTCACTTTGGATTCTCAGCAGTAGCCCTGGGATTATCTTACACTCTTGTAATCAGTGTTCTTTCATTAAAATTTTACATTGCACACAGGGATGCACAGTAGTTCAGTGAATTGTGCCATTTCAAAGGAGAGATCTTAACGCGATAAAATCCATTTAGAACTGTTCCCTTTATATTGACAGTCTTTGATGTTTGAGCGGAAATGTAAAGAAGCAGTAAATGAACATGTCCTGGGGTAATCTCAGCTTCAGAGCTTTTGATTCTCTGCAGCATCATTTTCACGGAGACAGACTCTGTTCTTCAGCTACAGTGCTACAATGTGAAAAGCAAACCTTAAAAACCGTAAAACCCTTTATTCTCTCTACTCAATATTCACCTGATGCTGTAGAGGACTGTGCCATCCTTGAAGATCCTCAGCAGCTTATTGTCTGTGGTGACATCATGGAAGTTGGCTCCCTTCTCATTGGCGAAGAAAAGGTCAGGTTTCCATATAGAGTCCAGCATGGATGGGTCCAGGTCGAGCGAGGAGTCTGGGTATTTACTATACGCCAGTCGAGGGTCATTCCACTTCTGCCGCAGGAAGATGTTCACTCTGTAATCCTGCAGAGATGAGAAGCAGCTTTGCATATTCTGAAGTGCAGTGATCTGAGTTGTGAGAATAGCTGGCAACAAGTCTCTGTTTTTATATTATCCATTACATTACTGGTATGTTCTCATGGTGACTTAATGTCTAAAATACTTAAATAGCTGTAAAATAAAAACAAAAACATTCGCAGATCTAGTCTTAACGTATATGTTCTTGTATTTTATGTCATTCAGTTATAAAATGTCTTCAGGATATGTGAAACTGTGAGTAAGTTGGGAAATATTCAAGAGTTATGAAAATGCAATGATTTCTAAGGGACTTAAGAATTACGTTTGGCTAATGTTTTATTTTTCTGCAACTTCAGATATGGAGTTAGAGTAAGGATGGGAGTAGGAGAAGCAGAAATAAGCCTCGGGCTTCAACTTCTTCCTTTTTCAGTTAAAAAATTGTGCTAACTGTATGTTCTTTACATGTACATATTTTTGTACGTAACTGAAATTTTTGAGAATTCATTCATTCATATGACAAATAATACAATGGAGAATGAAAGAAAATGGGTTATAATGCAAATCTAACAACATTTATAACACCCTGCGTACTATTACATAATATTACACACATCTATGTAAAAATCTACATTTAATACATCTGTTTACATGAGCAGTTTTATGATTATCGAAAGAACAAGTTTTAAAATGCAAAATAACTTTCTAACTTCCTAGTCAACCATTATGTACGTGTCATTACAGAGAGGAGAAGATAATACAAATGGGGAAAACTTTGACAGTGCAGTTAGTTGTAAACTGCATGTCAACAAAACTCAGTTGTTCATAGTAATTGATATGTCATGATGATGAAAAGCCTTTATGTTGTTTGACATTTCATAAGCATATTGGCGGTTCCAAATACTTGCATTCATGTCTAAAGCTGTGTAATTCCCTGGCAATCTTATGACTCCCAGCTCCTGCACAAATTAACATCCTCCATTCATGATCTAAGTAGTATTATCACTCATTATAAATCCTTTGATCGTGATTAGTTTCAATCGCAGGTTTTATATTCATTCCCCTTTGGCAGCTGGATGCATTCACGCATCACATGAGCCCCAGCCACACACTTAAAAGCTATTGGCTGCACTTGTAGTGACTTAGTAGTTGAGAATTATTATATGAATTATTAAACCTGGACTAACATGTACACAAGGGAAACCAGAAACCAAAGCAGAAACCCAATAAATGTTTGGGTAGCAAGTGAGAAAACCTTATTTGTGCCTGTTGGCTGTAACCTTCACCTCATGGACCCGCCAATAAACTATATTTGTGAGTGGTAGATAGTCATAGCAATGAAATGTTAGCAATGACAAATGTTAAAAAAAAAAAAAAAAAGTTTGGTTACAGCAAGATGATTCAGTTGGTACTCCAGAGCAGGGGGCGGGGCTTTACAAAACGTCCAAAAACCACACTCAACTCACCATTGTAGTTTCTGCTATAGAACCAAAGCTGTTGATAAATATGTTGCAGGTAACATTAACTGGTGGACCTGCAGGTTGAGGGATAGATAACACATTGACACATTGACACAGGACAGAAATCAGCCAAAATGCCAGAGGACTCACCATAGTTGTCTCTGTGACAGAGCCGAAACTGTTGATAAAAATATTGCATGTAACGTTTACGGGGGGACCTGTGAAATGGAATGACAATGACATGACAGGAAAATGCCTTAAACCATATCATCAAGGACGACTGGGTTTGGGGCTGTGAAGATGTTTCATCAAGAAATTTGGGTCTGTTGGTTACAAGCTGCTGTTTCACTGTGTATGTCAACATGCATTAATACAAAGAAGCAGTGTGTTTTTTATGAAAGCTCCAAGAGAGGATGGAGGCATGGAAGAGGGTTATTTTTAACACCAGATGCAAAAAATCCATGTGTTTTAGTTGAGAATGATTTCCCTTTAAGCCATTAAAAAGCCATTAAATACCAAATATCTGAATATTGAAAATATCATACAATCATGCAACAATGACTTCATTAATACCGTAGGGAGATTCAGCAGATAACATATTGCATCCTTTTGTCTTCTAGCAAGTATGAGATACATGCACACTGACACATTCACCTAATTATTTGTTAGTTTCAACAGCAAAAGAGGATTTCCTAAATGAAATTACCCAACACAGTGGGTGAGCAGTGTTATTTCAACTCCACAGAGAGCAGTCTGAACTCAAATCTTTTTAAAGTCAGTGCAAATCTTTTTTTTTCTATCTGACAAGTGCAGTTGTAAGCCCTTCCAGTGCCCTTCCACTGTGCTTTCCTCATCAATATTGCATGGAGCTTGGTATTAATATTTGCCTCAGTTTGTCGTCAGGTAGCTACATTTAACAGCAGAGGCAGAAAAATAAAGCAGTACTTCCTCACAACAAACTCAGCAAGGAAATCTAGGTCAGTCTTCAGAAATACAGTTCAACATTCACTTCAAAGTATGAGTAGCAGGTTTGCCACGAAAATCATCTGTTTACATCACAGTGGGTTTGTGCAGAAGTGCCAGTTTTTTTCTCAATAAGGTGCAAGACTGTGAGCAAGACAAGCAAGTTTATGAATAACTGTTCATCTGCCTGAAAAGAGACAGCAAATGCACAAATGTAAAGCCATTTTTTGCCTTTTGATAATCCATTTGTGCTCCTTCTTATCTTTATAAGTTTGAAACTGTTGCTTTCACCCTCCAAAATGCCAGCTGGTCTTAAACAGACCGGCCTCGCATCTTAAGGTCATTCCAGCTTTTTTCTATTCTCACAGACAGAAAGGAAAGATCTAGGCCATGTGTTTCTGTGCTGCTTCCTCTGAATCCAGCTTCTCAGTGACTGCCTGGATGTCTCAACGACCGGAATCCCCCCAAAAACCAACAAATCCCATCCGTCCTGACCTAGCGTGGAGTGGGGCCTAAGCCCCAGTGGGCCAGCCTCTCCTCACTGAACTCCACTCCGGTAACAGATGCTGTGTGTGTCCCCAACATCACAACACAACAAGAAAGGAAGTCAGTTGCCTGCAGCCTTGCCACGGGGCTACCATCCATCATTTGGCCTGTCATGGTGGCATCCTGTCTGCCACAAGTACCATTTAGCAACCCTAGAGTTGACTGATGTTTACAAGGGAGGTTTTCTTTTTAATTATATATATATATAATTATTATTTAATGGGTTTTATTTGATAGTTTAACCCAATTAAAACAAGCATGTGTTGTTCTAAAAAAAAAAAGGGGGGGGGGGGGTAGATTTGCATATTGTTATTCCAGCTTGGACAATTATCATACTGTCATGTACAGTGATTGATTGTTCTTATCAAAGAACTGGCAGCACAGTATCATGGCAACAGAGAGCAATCAGTGTATCTCAGATCAACAATAATGTTAAAGTCTGGTGGAAGGGTAAAAATATACTTACCCAAAGGAAAAAGTAAATACAGTGACAACAAAAATCTGATGGTGTAAGCTTCACTTAAATCATCAGATGATGAGGTGATGACATTGTGGTTTAGGGGGAAGTGAGAACCAGAGGTATGTGAAGATGACCAATATGGTGAATTTAGTGATAAACCAACCTTTAAAATTGGGTCTAATTCGTGCATCATACCCGGACGTTCGACCCATGAGAGAGTCCAGAAAGTCTGACGGAGACATGTTCGAGGATGATCTGGATTCGTGCTCCTTGGCATCCACAACTCTGGAACACACAGCGAGAAGAAACACTTGGTCAGACACAAGCCACAGCTCAAATACAGGACAGGGAGAAGTGATGGGCACGCACAGAAAACTAAAAAATGCGTTAAAGCGCACGCATGTACCCGACTAATCTGGCATCATTTTAGCGATGTGGACTACACAGTATTCTGTCACATCACCCTGGAGGAGATCAATATTAGGAAATGATTTAATTAAATAATAAAAAAAAAAATTAAACAGAATTATTGCTGTGAAGACAAACGCCATTTAAAATACAGCTCCTATGCGTAAGGACTAGCCAGTTAGAAACTATACATTTGCTTATATGAGTGTTTTGCATGTATTTTTAGAACTAGATAAAATAAACAAAAAACATTCACGCTGCTTTAATTAGATACTTTGTAACTAACGTCGATGAAATCACTCAAGCGATCCCAAACTTGATCCCATGCAGAGAAAGTAATTGTTTATTTTGATCAGAGTAATTATTGGTCTAGACTGCCTCATTTTCAGCAAAAATCCGTTCTGAATCTGTGACATCCATAAATATGCTGGCTTACCTGAAGTTGTTTGTCTCCATGAAATATGTAAATAAAGCTGCCAAAACCTTAATAAAGCAGCGATTCATTCCTGGTGGTTTTCTCATGCGCTCACTTCCTTATTTCTTCCATATGTTTACATTGGTCAAACACATAATCCAGATAGGTGTTTCGTTTTCTTCCTGACCAAGTCGTGAGCTTTTGGGTTCTCTTGTGTCACACAAAAATACAGGAGACATTCCTCAACGCAGCCAAAGATCATAGTTTAGTTTCATGAAACTCTGACTCCCAACACCAGATTTCTCATATAAGAGATGTGAAGAAACATCAGCCCTCTGGACCAGACGCCGCTAAACTCCAAAAGACATCGGCTGGAACCTCTGGGCTTTAGCGTCGTCTCTGGGCTAAAAAGTCGCTCTGTGAAGATAGCCCCGCTTGTTACTTAGGAGGAGAGATGTTTCGTAGGTGGAGGTCCATCCTCTGTTGAGGAATGGGAGTGGAACGCCTTTTCTCATTTCAGCACTTGGACAGCTCCCGGTTTCGTTACGCGCAAGCGCAAGGCTTAAAAGTAGCGAACGTGAGTTGATTTTTAACAAGTCCAATAAACGAGGGACGTAATCAAAAGAAGCCTATTTAAACATAGTTCTTTGTTACATAACAATTTGCGGTAAAAATGATACCTGTCCTCTTCAGAGATCTGCGTAGTCTATGTGAGAAACTCCCGGCGCGCGCAGCTGAGCACTAAGGATCAACTGGATTTATTATTTTCTCCTTTTTAACTATAGGCTGTATAAAATAATTCAGACCCTCAACCCGAAAACACGCCTTCACGTTCCAACATATTCATGGCTTAACTGATGATAATTACGGTGAATGCTGCTCATTCTGGGCTGTATGACATAACTCACTGAGTTCCACTTTGTCCTGGCTGGATTTTTACACAATATACTTTTTTTTTTTTTTTGGAAGGGCGGGGGCCTCATTTTTGTCTGTTTAGAGCAACCTACATCCTCACAAAAGTGTAAACAAAGGATGCACCAACAAGAAGCTACTGGGAGAGTATTTGGTACCCCGGTTGCCCTGGAAACAGATTTCCGAGGCACATCATTGGAAATGCTGAAAGGTTGGCCTCCCAGAGCGAGACGGTGGAGAAGCTGAGTGACAGATAGAGACACGGACGGAGACGACTGAAAATATAGCCTACTACAGGCTTACTAAAGCCTTATGGGAAGTAGAAGATAGGTTTAGTAGGCCACCACTCAAATTCAGCAGTTTCTCTTCTATATTTATGTATACATGGTCTTGGCATCGATACTGTTGCTTTATGGGAACCTGGCAGTGTGAGGTTATGAGTGGGCTGTGAGGCTGCATGGACCACAGGCATGAATGACTCATTCCACATAAACACACGGACATGTGGAAGGAGCAGCTAAACTTAGTGAAGGGAAAAAAAAGTATTTCATTCACATCAAACCCACCACCACATGTTGTGGTATTACATTTAGTGCAACACACGCCTCAGCCTTGACACGCTTTGGGCCATATTACACTTAAGTCTGACACTTGGTTACTGACCAGTTTCCAGATCATCTTGGTCAGTCTCAGCCTGGGGACAAGTCACTGTGTCCTCGTCCTCCTTTAATGTGAGGTCCAAATTACAAGTGTCACATTATATCTTTTGACTTGTTCTGGTCGAAGATTTAATATGTCATTAGAGGTCTTATGCATGTTCTGCAGTTCGACCCCATAAATACTAAATGTCCTGCATTAATTATTTACCTGTAGGCATTTACTGAATATTCACGCTGGTTTTTAAATTAAACCAGGGAAACAAAGTATGCGTTTCCACACAATGAGAAGTGCATCATCTCAACTAAAAAGCTGAGCAACTGATGCGAATGTCACTATGCCTTATCAGAGACAAAAATAACATGTGTGTGAAGTTATTTTAATGAATACATTTTCTACTGGTAAGGGCCAAAATTCACTTTGCAGTCAAGTCATTTATTTCCCATCTCTCAGACAGCTGCAGTTGGCTTGTCGGTGTAATGACAACCAACTAAAGCTTCAACTGGCCATTAGTTTCCATAAGGAAAGACTGTGGGCCAGGTGGGTCATATAATTAAAGGGAGAAAAAGTCAAATCTATGTGTCATTAAGGGGAGAGAGATGTAGTGTAACTGTGTGTGTGCAGAGAGAGAATAAAGCAGAACAATCCTTTAGACGAGAAACGTCTGTCACATTTATCCAGCAGTTTCCACAACTATTAAAATTACAAGCCTGAGACACGCGAAGGCGCTATTTTAAAGCTGCCCACACACGAGAAGGATTGGTCGCTTCTGCCTTTTATTCTGCAGGGAATTAAGAGGTTTACATTGTTTGGTTTGCGGTGTGGTCCAGGGGGATTTACAGCGTAATTTATAACCTTAAAATGAAACCACACAGTTTATTTTTTGCTATTTGGCAGATGGAATTTTGCATGCCAGGATAATATACTTATCATTGTAATGTGATCCATTTACATCTATATTTGCACACATACAGATATGATTGATCTTTGCAGAGATAAAAATACATTTGAGGAGAATCCGGCTGAATGGGCAGGTCTGTTTTCATTGATCCTCCACAGTAAGTGAGGGCTTGTGGACTGGCTGGAGAGCTCACCTGGAAACAACAAGCAGGCTTTACCACCCTGCTTCTCATGTGCACTGGACCGAAGACAATTGAGAGCTGCAAAGTATCCATTGCTCCATCGATTCCTTGTATCTTTATCCCACTTAATGACTTTTTCACACTATAATTCAACTCATGGAGCTGAGCCTGGCCTAGCAAGGATATGAAAAAGACTGCTTTGTGGTGGGAGTTATTTTAAAGAGACATTGCAACACTGCTGACGTGCGGGTGGAAGAATGGATTTAATGAGTGGATTGTTGAAGAGAAGAAAGGATTTGTGAATTCTCCAGTGCCACAACATCCAACACAATTATCATAATCTCTCTGTCAAAGCTAAATGAAGCTGTTTCAATGCTCTAGTGTGATCCACGAGAGAACGATACACATAAAAATATAAATATACTCTCGTCCTGCCAGACAGCACACATACATAGTCGAATGAGGATACAATACAATGTATGTTTCCTATTTTTAACTGGCCAATAAAGCCAAAATGTCCAAAAGTCAGCACATTACTATCTTACTCTCACTTATCTTATCGCATTTTATCATGTTATGTTTGAGCACTTCCCAAATTTTATTTAATGACAGTCCCGTGCAATGTCTCACAGTAACACATCTTGGTCTTATAATTTATATATATCATATTTTATGTACGACTCTGGTTTTATATTTTTACATTTTTATATTGTTAAATTAAAAGTTGCTGCTAACTGTACAAATATTTCATTTATTTAAGTAAATTATTCTGTAATTGTTAAGTACAGGCTGGATATTTTAGGAATATTTGATACAAGGAACTGTTGGAGATGCACACAAATGTCATTGTGATGGTTTTTACAATGACAATAAAGACGATTCCGATTCTGATTCTGATTCTGATTCTGATTCTGATTCACAAAGGATAAATATTGTTGAATATCTAACACTGAAAGGCATTCTCGTCCAACAGCATGACCTCTAACTTGGTGTGGTCAGCTGTTATGAATAATGTAACTTTATCAAAAATAGCACATTCAAATGTAAAATCTGCACATCTTTAATTGAATTACACACTGTAAAAAGTCAAATACTGAATCAACTTCAAACATTTTCTTCAATAGGTCACACGTAATAAAAAATGATGTGAGTGAACCAAATTAATGAATGTAATTTACTGTATTTTGGTTCACTCAATTCATTTTTTTTATGCGTGTCATATTGGAGAACACTTTTCAGGTCGATTCACTGTTTTACTTTTTACAGTGCATGTTTCTCAGTTATTATAACTCTAGACAGTTGCACTTGTTTTGAAATTTTATTCCACAATACTTTTTTTCCCCTTCACTGTCTGTACAGTACATCATATAGAAGCCATAAGGGCCGTGTAAACCGTACATGAACGAACAACCTATCCGCTCGCCAGGATGCTGCTCCTTTGGTCATTTTATCCTTAAGGCCAATTGAACAGAGTCAGTGTTTCTCATCTGTCAATCATAGTGCTCCCTCATCAGTGGGAGCAACCTGACAGCCACAGAGCCTTTCCCCATCACTGAGCACCGAAAACCCACTGATCCCCAGTCTAGACCCCTGTACACGCTCCACAGTCACTCTGTCTCCACACATTGAAATGGTTGAATGAAATGCCACTGCTCCTTTACAGGATGTCTCACATGTACATACATAATATTGAACACTAATGACTCTTTTCAGTTTGTTAAGCAATTACTCTTCAAGTGAGATAGTGGTAGGCGGCAGTGAGAAGGAATCCATCATGTTTTTACTCAGATCTGCATGTCAGGAGGTCTCCCCTGAGCTTCATCCTCTGTGCAGTCACCCAAACCCTAAACAACAAACACACTCCTCTTCTCTGGCCAGTGCCTGCTCTGTGCTGACACTGGTTCAAAATTTATCTATTTCTAGCTCGCAGGCTTGTCTCAGTGAGCGATGTCAGTGGTGTTGTGCAGCTGTCAAAATGATGCAAGAACAGATTGAAAATTGAAGACAATTTTCAATCGCTTAACTGGTTTACATCAGTTATTGCTGTCAGCGAAGCTTACAAGTATGTTATGGGACCAATTACCCACGAGGGGGGCTTTGGCAAAGCGGCAGCTCTTATTCCCTCTCTTTTTTAGATATTTATGGGGGAAACTAATCTCTTATATATAGAGAATTGCGTTGAATATTAATGTGTTGGTATTCCACACAACAGTTTTAAAGCTGTGATTGAAAAATGTACGATACATTATTTATTGTAGCTGGTTGCAATGTCTCAGCAGATCTGTAAAGAAACAGTGGGCTCTGTGAATGATTCCTGCATGCATAGGTATACATTTTTAGTAGTAGTAAGGAGAGAACACAAGACCTGATGTGCTTGCACAAACATGGCTTTGTAAAAGTGATTAGCATGCAGCCTGTCAAATGGAAGAACACATTTAAGATGACTGTCACACGCAAAATAAATCCACTTCTACAAAGGTCTCACCACACCACAACGGGTTATTTAATGTCCAAACGAGGCATGTAAACCTAAATACCATGTACCATAAAATCTTTCCTTTAATGTGCAAGGTTAGCTGTCCTGTGTACTGAAATATAGATGAAAAAATATCCCTATCAGCTCCCGCTCACAGTGCTCTCTATTATCAAGCATCAGTGTCTTCTTGACTGGACACTTGCCATGTCTCTTCTCCTTCTCATCATGTTTGTCTACTTGAAACTGTCAGAAAGCATTCCCTCTTCACTAAGTGACAATTTTACTTAGTTTTCACTAATAGTTGTTTTTTTTTGTCAAAAGGGATTTGCTATTAATTAATATTCCAGACACACAATGTCTTCATGCACTCACTTCATCCCAGAGCTCCATTTTCTAAGTGGTTCAAGTCTCATTTTGGAATAAAAGCCTTAGGTTGAGTTTGGCGGTGGACATGATGTGAAGTTGTCAGATTGTCAAATCATCCAGTGACGAGGGATGGTCAGAAATAAATGACTGACAGCTCACTAGTCTAACACATGTATGTGTCTTTGAAGTAGCTTCACTCTATATATTTACTTTCACTTGTTGGACATCTGAGGCTTTAATAGGGTTGTTCTTTGCATAATTGCATTCAGAGGTTTAAGGAATTCCAGGAAACACTATTAACCATGTAAAGCCTGAACCATTAAGTAACTGACAGAAAATTCCAGTTCTTTGAAACTGAAGCCTTTATTGGTCCTCCTGAATAACCCACCAATTTCATTCATTCATTCATTTTCTATACCCGCTTTATCCTCACTAGGGTCACGGGGGTCACATGGAGCCTATCCCAGCTACTTAAGGACAAAGGCGAGGTACACCCTGGACAAGTCACCAGTTCATCACAGGGCTGACATATAGAGACAGACAATCACTCCCACATTCACACCTATGGGCAATTTAGATTAGCTGATTAACCTATCAGTGCAGGTCTTTTGGACCCACCAATTTATTTATTTATTTATTTTTTTCAAATCAATTTCCATGTATAAGTTTCAATTTTGTATCTTATTTGATACATCGGGTCTCAATGCTCACCAACAAAAACGTGATATAACACAAACATGTCTAATTAATTGGTAATTCCTTGTCAAAGTTCTGCCTCCGTGTTCATTAAATGACAGTCTTGTAGTGTCACTGGAAAGACCTCTGGTGAGCCAATTCCTCCTCCCTAGTGGATTATCTGTGTATTGCATGTATCTAATTGCATACATCAGGTTTTTCAAGAAAAAAAGTATCACACTGATCAAGTAGAGGGCTTTAAAGTCATGTATCAAATATGTTGCGTTTGGTGTCATAGGGTTAAACAAGAAACTAGTAAAATACCTGCTATTGTAATCTTGAAATAGTGAGAAAAAATTTGCATAAAAACGTTCATGTGTGACCAGAACAAAGAAAAGCATCCTCCACACTAAATAATTAAACATGAGCGTTACTGAACTGTGTTGATATTAAAATCCTACTTTAAACTTGATGAATGCAAACTTATTTCCTCCTAGATGATTGCCATGGGAACAGGGTGCTGACTGTTTCCTCCAGAAGACAGTTGATTACTGCTTCTATTTTTAGCAGACACGAAACATGAAGACACTGCATCAGCCTAAATGTGTGTGAAATGTTTTTGTTTACATGCATTGTATATTTCTGTCTTTTATTCAAATGGCATCCATCCACTTTCTGAAGCGTTTTTTTTAGGGTTGACATCTATTTTAAAATGTGAGTTATCTCTGACTAAAAATGAAAGTAGAGACAAAGAATAATTTATATGTTTGAAGAAGTAGTAAGAAGTATCCGGAGGTGTCTGGGATTGAGTAATCTGTCTGCAAAAATTCACATAATTAGAGACGAAAGGGAAATAATGACATTGGTTAGCCCTTTTAAATCCACTATTTGGACTTCACATGAGCATAGTTTGCCACAAGGTCAACTCCAATTTCCAATTTGCCACTATCTAAATTGTCCTCATCAGCTAACGTATTCAGTACCACTCCAGAGCTGTCAGCGAGACTTATGGAGAGTAGTTAGAAGGATGAGACAGACTGAGAAAAGAGGAGAAAAGAACAAGACATCATCAAATTTAATTCAGAATTTTGCACTGATGAAAATAATCAGTAGGTGTAATGAAATTATTTGGCGTCTAGTGTTAAAACATAATAAAATCAGAAATGCTGGATTTGTGTCATTAAGAGCAAATAGAGCGCTCCGTGTCTTTCGATTCATTAATTCACCTGGTACAGTGTCAGTCATTGTCATAGTCCATCACATCTTTGCACTGCTTTCACGAATCTGGCGCTGTTATCACTTGGGAACCATTTTTAGAACACTGTGGGGCAGTAAACACAGTTTCCATGGAAACATCACTGAGACACACATTGATAAGCGGATTGGAGCAGCTGTATTTCTCTGATGACGAATGAAACCTCAAAAGCTGAGAGGGTTTCAGCTGGCGAACACAATTAAACGCTGCCAATATATTCGGGAAGAGGGATCCACATAAGCAGAGGAATCTGTTTGATTTCTCATTATGAGGCTGATAACAAACGACCCTTATCTGGTTTTGCCAAAGCACCCCCTGGCTCTGCAGTGTGTCTGTGTCTGAGAGCAGTTGCAAATGGGCAACAATTTCCAATTAGATTTTACTTTACAAAAGGATATATTGATCTGGTGCAGCTGTTTCCATCAAGCTAGACAGAAACAATCAGGCACAGTTTAATTTGGCAACAGTCAATAATAGTCTTAAGCAGATGGAAAAGAATGCAAGGAAAGGGCAGACATGCTTTCAAAATAAGGAGTTATTTTAACAATATGAAACCATTTCATCCACTTTACTCACATTCATTTAAAAACCAAAAGCAGTGATCACATAAAGTTTTTCACAATAATCGCGTGGAAACTATACATTATGGGAACCTCTAAATTCACCTTGTGTCCCAAGTTTTCCTGGGTTATGGGTTGAGACTCAGCTGTTTGGAGGGCACCGAGAGAATGACTTGATCACAGTCCATCTGACAGTAAAGTGAGACATGCTTTTCCTGACAGCAGTGCATCTTTCCTCTGTGGATTTCGGGGTCCTAAAAGGGTTGCACGGAAAGTACAAGAGCACTGACCTACAAAAACAGACTTTCATTCTCACGAAGCATAGACTGCGTTGATTGTTGGACAGTGACAGTGGTCTACAGAGTGTAATACCACATACAGCGAAAGTGGCCATTAGCAGCTTAATATATGCAATTAACGGTACATTTCACATGTCAGATTGGTATATGTGTGAAAAACTTGTAAAACAAAAGCGCTGACAAAAAAAGGTGTAGTTCTGCCTAGTGTGGATGAAGCTCAGTGATGAACATGATGGCAGCCTGTAGGGTCTGTTTCCTACTGAAGTAAAACCTCCAAAGAATTATTATTATTATTATTATTATTATTATTATTATTATTATTATTATTATTATTATTATTATTATTATTAT
>JAQQZY010000015.1:23745116-23768939 GCA_030068375.1 Ostorhinchus rueppellii
TGTGTGTGTGTGTGTGTGTGTGTGTGTGTGTGTGTGTGTGTGTGTGTATGTGTGTATATATATATATATATATATATATATATATGTGCTGCACATATGTGTATATACATATATGCAACTATAAAAATATACTTGGGTTTATGAAAGTGAACACTTCAGGAAACACCTTATATACAAACTTCTCAAACCACAGATTAAATGAAACACCAAATTTTTTTGGCCTGTATATTACTAAATAAATTCTTTAATATGTTTTATTTTGGTCCAGCCCTAATACCAGTTGCTGGCCTGCTGTCTACCAGCTGCTCTGACAGGCTGCACAGTGCTGGAATGTTCCCATGCAGATCCTCTATTCACACACAGACATGCAACTCCTGCACCAGACACACAGAAAGACCAAATGCACCGCAGGACTTCATCAGCCAAACAGTCTCAGCAATATAGAACACTATATTTTTGCTAAAAAAAAAAAAAAAAAAAGAAAAAAGAAAAGAAGCAAATATTGACATTAGTTAAACTAATTTAACATTTCAAAAACCACATACATTTTTTGGGAGGAAAAAGAAAGATGATAAATGCTTTGTATCTCTACAGTTGACCAGTTAAATATTTGCCTTCTGAAGCCTTTGTTCGTGTGATGTTGGGCAGATGCCCTGTTTGACCATCAAACAACTCTTTGAGAGTTGCCCACTTGGCCACCAATGAAAAGACTGGACTGGATTAGGGGGTGCTCAGACCTCCTTGGATACCGGATACCAGTGCACTGGATTGATGGTGATTGGCATTGTTTCTGCAGAGGCTGAATCTTTGTGAAAGACGACAGTTTATCCAAGTCCACAGCAGAAATGTCACTCGGGGATGATTCCAGAGTTCACATCTACATGGATACTGGCATTATTATGGGTATACTGTAAAAAGCAGCATATAGAATTTACCCAATAAAACTGAGGTCATTTGCAGCTACTTGTTTTGGGTAGATTTGATTCCCTATCATGAGTAGAAAATAACCGAACTAAAAAGCAATGAAATTCTAAAATAAATTGGGTTATATACACCTCACGTTTCTTACTCACTCATTAAATTTGGGTAAAATTACTCTCTCTCTGCAGAATTTAGTAGATACACTAAATAAAATTGTTATTAATACTATTATTTAATCAACCAAATGTAAACACAAATAGGTCCTCTGAACTAACAGCTCTTAAACAACAGGACAAACATTATATGCATCCAGTATTGAACTGGTAAGTTGAACCTATATGGCACATGGTTACAAAAATAACACATTACTTCTTGGTTTTAAAAATAACAGAACAGAGTCTCATGAAATAAAGGAGCAGCTTCCCTTATGGTGCAAAAATATGCAAATTAACAGAAATATTCATTCAACAAAACAAAAAAAAAAGCTACCAAAAAGGGTGAAACACACTATAGCGCTGTTATATAAAAAGAACAACACTTCTAATCTACTCAGAACACTGGAAAACACAGAAAAACTGTCCCAACTAGTTTGTCCCAATGCATGCTGGGAGACTCTTTTTTTTATATTGTGGACCAAAATTCTATAATAACCTTTCATTGAAGAGGAAACAAGACTTCTGAACCTGTTTGACCCTGTTTTGTTCATGTCTTTCCATACAGTTGGATGCAAAGACAGGTGACTTATTGTCCCTACAGCGTGGACTCTTCACAGGACCTTCACAGAAGCAACGTGGCAGCTCTGCTACATCTTAAGTCGACTTTTTCATTGCAGTATGAAACGCTGTTGTGTTTTCTATCTGTGTATACAGTCTACACGGGGCCGGGGCCACAGGGGGACGAGCGTTGTTAAAATTCTACATGAAAAAACAAGCCACCAGTGTTTAAAAGCATTGAAACCGACAATATGTTTCTCAATAAGGGATTTAAAAAGGTGTTTTGTCCTTACAAAGCAGAACTACAGTGTCATATTTTCATTTTGTTATTGATAATTTTACTTGTTAGAGCTGCATAGTTTTGTTTTATTTGAACACTGATCTTGTTGCTGCTGTGCATAAAGGATGTTAGAGTGTGTTTATATGTTACATGATATAACAAGAAATAAATTTAAAGTATTTTTGTGGATCTTCTGTGATGATCTTGTATGTGTTTTATTCTTTTTATGAATGTATACAGCACTCTGCCCAGCTGTGTTGTTTTTAAAGTGCTTTGAAAATAAAGTTGACTTGACTTCTGCTGAATCTTTTCAGTTGTTCCATGCTCCCCTTTTCATCCCATGTGTCATTTTCTAGATCCACTTCTGAGTGTATGCATGAGACTGAGAGGAGAGAGGATAGGTTTGTAATTCTTGGATTTTCTGTTCTTAAGTACCACCTGTTGGATCTTTTATAGTTTTTGTGAAATAATGAAGAAATAACTACACTTAATGAAACGCATGCACATAATAATATGGGGCAATTTGGAGAATGAGTTGAAAGAAATGTATGAACATTAATCACTTAAAAAAATGTATAAGGAACTTTTGAAGATGTTTAGGGAAGCAGGTGGGTGTTAACTCTGATGCCAAAGGTGAATATTATGGCAGCACATGGGGTGGAGTGTACTGTAGATACCTTGGCTAGTGCGTGAATACATGTATATATTTATAGGTCAAAACACAGTACTGTCCTGTCAGAGTGAACTCTAATTGATTGCCATTCCAAAATTTATTTCAATATAAAATAGCTCCTTGTTTTGGATAATCCTTTATGGTCCAACTAAAAAAAACATGAATTTAAAAGTAAAAATGTGGGTCATTTAATAACAACTAATCTGTCAAATTGACTCTAAAATGTTCCTTCAGAGCAGAGCCGGCCCAAGCCTCAATTGGGCCCTGACCAAAATTGAATTTTGGGGCCCTCTGTTTTTTTTTTGTTTTTTGTTTTATTTTTTTTTATTTGTGTTTTTTTTCTCTTCTTCCTCTTTCTTTTTTCAGCCACAGAAGGGTATGTCCTTTTTTGTGACATTGTTATTATTGGAAGTACTTGTGAGTTGGATGCATAGTGCACACCACACAGCAGGAGGCACGCATTATGGTGCAGCAGAGTTTTCACATTCAAACAGCGACTGGAAGAATCACTAGGCCTACATCAACAGCACCACAGAAAACAGTTTTTGTGAAATAGTTGAATTTTGATTGTATATAAATTGTCACTCGTGCATGCAAAAACAATTTTTTCCCCTAAATTGCTCTACAGGGGGGCCCCCTAGTGGCCGTGGGGCCCTAAGCAGGCGCTTAGTTCGCTTATGCCTTGGGCCGGCTCTGATGTAGAATTTTACCAATATTCTATCTGTTACTAAATGTTTTGTGTATTTGTGATCTGCAAGTTGTGATGCACATGTATAAAAGATAAAGTAAGGTGTGATATTGTGAAAAATGCACTTATTTTTCTTAAGAATTTTCAGGTTATTTATATTTATTTATGTTACGTTCAAATTGTAAACATTTTCATTATGTACTTTTACTGTTTTCACTCAAAAACATAGAGAAAACTTAGTTGACATTATTTATAAGCTCTTAACCTATTATTTATATTATTTTACAGGTCTGGCCCACTTTATACCATATTAGTCTGTATGTGGCCCCTGAACTAAAATGAGTTTGACATCCCTGCTTTATTTGTACCAGGCATTAAAATGAACAAGAAATGGAAGAAAACAAGCCTGGTCTAATCATTTTTCTATAATGTGTAAAATCTTAGCATGAATCAGTCTTATCTTATTGTTGATGCAGTATGGGATGCTTGGACATGAAGGTACTGGTGATTTTTTTTTTTTTTTTTTTTTACTGTACTGTCTATTTTTTTTAACTTTATAATCAAAATGGTAATGGATACAAAAATGGTAGAAAAGAAAAAAGATTAAAAACTTGTGAAGTTTAGAACATAAACAAATCAACAGAAAGACAAACATGGAAAAGTAAATACAATGTACAGGAGGGGTGCAGAGATTTCATATAAATTCTTTAAAGGCATTCAATTTACTCAGAGTCTTTACGGCTTTCAAATTTATAAACCTTTTTAGGGTTCCAAGGTCAGCTTTCAGTTCTGCTTTGAACTGAGGCAACTTGGGTTTTGAATTAGACCATTTACATTTAGGAATATAGAATTTCCCATAGAAAAAAAGAAAATTTTAAATAAAAAAGAGTCAGTCTTGGTCAAGTATTTTGTATCAAAGATAATAATGTGATTTTTCTGCTGCAATATATTTGAAATAAGTGTTCAATTTCAGTCCAAAAAAAAAAAAAAAGAACATAAATACACTCATAAAACAAATACCGTCGTTGAGTTGAGTGACGGGTGAAACTTGAGGATGAGGAGTGGGAGGGGGCGGCCTGAAGCAGCTCCGTCCTCCCATCACTAATCTGTACTCTGACGTCACGGGGCTCTCTCCAAAGGGACGCAGCGTCGGGTGCTCGCGCAGCCAGGCGGCCAGTGTGCATCCCAGGACGCAACATCAGTGTAGCCGGGCCTCAACTTCCATCCGATCACTGAACTTCGGACGCATTTGGAAACTTACAAAAGAAAAACAAAAAACATGGGTAAGTTACAAACTCCCGACTCTAACACCACTTTTTTTTCCTTTTCCTTCTGTGATCTCCGGATGTTTTACGCTTTGTTATTGTTTCTCAAACTTCGTGTGATTTCCTCAGCTGATTCGAACCCAAAGTAAAACAGAACAGATAACAGAGCTGCAGGAGTAGGCTGTTTACCTGACCCGGTTTCACGAGAATCGGCATTAGAGCAGCCTGCTGAAGCAACTTGAGGAAAGCGATTAGAGAGATTAAGTCTATCAGGATTCCTGCAGTCAGCCGCAACTGTGTAGGTGTTAAGTCTAGATCAACTTGCTGCTTCTACTATTTCTGTTACAACTGCTTCCAATTAGCACTTGCAATTGGAAAACAGTCATCAGTTGGGATTGATTATTGATGATGTGCAGTGATTGGTCAAAGGTTGGAGCAGCTGCAAAAAAAAAAAAAAAAAAAGACAGGATTTTGTGCTAGTATCTCTCATTGCTGGTAAAGACTGATTAAAAATGACTGGAAAAACTTAACAGGCAACATACTGTATTAGTCAGATGCTCCAGAGCTGAAGCCGGTGTGTCATGCCAGAGTTTATAATTGCTATCTGAAGGGCTGAGCTGAGACATCCTTAAATCAGTCCCAAGTGTGGACCATCTGTGCTCAACCAGTGGAGGGATGCATGGGAGAAGTGAGTGAGGTGCTCATGCCATGGGTGTTAAGTAACTTCTCAGCAGCTCAAGGACTTTGTAACAGAAACTGTCAGCCAGATGGGTCTGTACACAAGAGGAAAAAAAACAAAAAAACAACAACAACACAGCTCTCACTCAATGTTTGGATTCGATGCTCAAAGTAACATAACAGAATCATAAATCTAATCTTTATGCTGGCTTTGGGTCGCTGTTGGTCGGTTGTGTTGTTTTCCGTGGTGCAGCTGAGGCCAGCGAAGAACACAGTGTGAGAATGTGTATCAATGCTCATTAATTCGCTCTGAAGCTCTCACAGAGGCGTCATTGTGCTCCTAATTTGGAGCAGCCTCTTTGTGCGACTTCAGTGGCTCTTAATGTAGAGAGAAGTTCACTGAATTGTAAGTTTTGGAGCGGATGCCTTGTGAACTAATTCCCCACAGACCCTCTTTCAGTGTTTCATAGACGTTATTGCTCTGCGTGGCTATTGACCTTTGTGTGTTGTCCATTTTATATTCAAATGCTTTCTATGGCCCTTTTTGGGGAAAAAAATAGTATAGCCTGTTGTTTCCAGTATGAATAAGGTGATTAATTTGGAAAGTTCTAGTTGCTGTAGAGGTCACCTTTTGTTGTATCGGAGAAATGGACATCCCATTGCTCTGCAGTGATTTACTATATTTCATGAGAAATAGCTTTGACAACAGAAAAATGGATTAAGAGGAACCGTGTGCGTGAAACTGTGCAGCCCAAAATAAACAGGATGTCTTGAAGCTGATTGTGTGTGGAACTGAAAGTTGAGATGTGAAGATGTCATTCGGAGGTTACATAAGTTATGTCTGATGATTTGATTTTACGGTGACCTTCACCTTTCTCAGAGGCCACGTGTTTTTCAGAGAGATTCTCCCTTGTCCTATTGGTGAGTGATTTAACATTGCATTGGCCTGTGTGTGCAGTGTGGGAGGATCACCTGGCCTCAGTCCATTGTGGTACTTAAATCAGAGGGAGACAGCAAGTCATTTTCCGCAAATATCTTCCTCAGTTCTTAGTGTTTGTTACCCACCCAACAATATTTGGTTGCTATTGGCCTCCTCGTGGGACCATTCTGTGGTTTTGACTCTAAGGCGCTCGATCACGGTACATGATTTTAGCCCCAAGATGAAAATGCTTTTCTCAAATCTGTCATGATTATACTCATTTTAACACAAAATCACAGCACATAACAACTTGGAAATCTTTCATCGTTGCAACAGACTCAAACCCCCCAAAATGAGAGAACAATTTTTTTTACTACACTTGTTGGCAGTGTAGGAGACACATTTGGAAAAACAGTTTAGAAGCTCTCCCCTTCACAGTGTGGAAAATAAACCAGCTCTTCACTTTATGTTTTTACAGAGACGATTTAATTATGTGCTTAACATTTGAGGCCGTCTTATGACTGGAGATACAACTAATCAAATACAGCAAATTATGGACATGGCTTTGAACACTGTGTCTATTCTTCTGGGAGCCAGATCCTGATTGCAAAGAGGAAAGATTGTTTTCTTTGTGGAAACTCTTGAACCTCCTAGCCAAAAGTCTTCTTTATTTAGCATGGTGGTCTTTTTTTTTTTTAAAAAGGTCAATAAGTCTGAATGCAAATCAGATCAAAATGTCACATGACTGTTTGAGGGATGAAAAAAATAGGGGGTTAAATCACAAACGCAGTGTTGAACGTGCTATTAAAGTATGAAAGGCATGAGAAGGTGTTTATAGAATGAGTGACTATAATAAGGAACATTGATTAAATTTTTTGACCCACACATATGTAGGAGTTGGAGGTGTCTCTGAGGTTTTGCCGACGTGTGCTTTCTCATATTATGCATTCCTGATCCATCTGAACTAGGATGTCTGTTAAATGTCTGATTATTTCTCCCGCACATCAGCATTCGTCGCTATCGCAGACGCACGCTGTGGACTGGATGTACTGTGACCCTGCATCCTGAGTCCGAGGAGAGGAAAGACCCATGAGTACTTAAGCTGTGCCAGCAGAGATGTTTTTGTACTTTCTGAATCATCAACAGTTTGTCTGATGGCAGAGCAATAACAGAGTCTCATAACGTCCCTCTTTTTTTTTTTTTTTTTGTCGAGTCATGATCACATTCTGGTCCTGAGATGTTTGGTGGGGGGACAAAAAACTGAAGTATTGAGACAAGAATTTTTGCAGAAAGTCAAGAAGTGAAACTATTTGTTTTTGTTTCTGTTGGAAGCATTATTTAGTTTACGCCAAAATTCCAAAATAAGGTCCAAATAAATCTGTGCTAACCTTTTACGACTGATCCCAGATTTTTATGTAACCATCAATAATTCCTAAATTGCTTTTCGTCGTCAGTTTGAAATCATTAATTACACTGAATTTCCCCGGTAATGAGGTAGTTGCTGTCATAGTTGCATGATTTCTGGGCTTCTCTCCATTTGGCATAGGATATGACCGAACATCTTTGGTAATTATACAGTAGACAAGGCCAATACAGTACATTTTGCAGCTCTAAAAAGGAGACCTCTAGACTTCATCTCCTGTTTTCCTTCCTGCTCCACTTTGTCATCTCTGTAATCTTCCTCCTATCTCCATTGGGGTTTCCTCTCATCCTATCCTTTCCTTTGTCATCTGCACTTCTTTCCTCTTCTTCTGTTCTTTTTTCCTTTTAATTCCCTACAGTATTGCAGGTCTGCCAAGGTTAGTTATATTCATTTGTTGACCTTAATAACTCGTCTGACAACAAAGAGGACCATTGAGTATTGTGACATGAACCGATAGGAATAGAAGTTCCTGAGCGGGGATGCTTGATCAAGCATGTGCCTCGGCCGTCACTTTTACTAAAAGCCTATTCACAGCTAAACAGAGGGGATGCAGGGAGTGCGTGTGGGTGACTGTGTGTGCGCAAGTGGATGCAAGTTCACCCTTGGTAAAGAGATGTCACAGTCAGTGTCATGTCAGAAACAGGATGGCATTTGAATATCTAAAAATGCCCTCTATATGCAAAAGACTAAAGCCTTTCAGACGTGACCAGGAAGCTGAACTCTGGTCTTGTGTAAAATATGCTAAAGGCACAATCCGGCCTTTATTTTGCATGGTGGAAAATGCTGTCTATTACCCAAGTTAAAAACTGCAGTATAGGCATAATCTGTATGCTGGCAACAGCGGATGTATGTAGAGTACAGAAATGATATTTGCCAGTGAGCAGCAGCCTCCACTCACTGTTTTGTTCACACTCTGATGATTGTTCCAGAAGGCCTGTGGGAAATAATGGGTTGGGGAAAGCTAAAAAGACCCTGCAGCTGATGAGCATTCAGTCGCTCATTCATCACACATTGAGCCCTGCTGAAGTATTTCCCATCTACAGTGAACCACAGTATAGCCCTCTGAAGGCTGAACACCGCATATGCTTTGATAGACTCTCATGAGCAGAGGACATTGATTAAAAAGTTGTCAATAATGAGTGTTTGTTACTGCCAGTGCAGCTGGATCTACTCCGCTGAAAGTTTGGGCCAGGTAATTAGAGTCAAGGGACAGGATCCAGAGTTGAATGCTTAACCCGCTGCAGAGGATGCACTCGTTGCCTGTCAGTCTGTTTGTGTGTATGAAACCCCTCCCTTTGTACACATTCATTAATGTCCATACATTAAGCAGATGCAATTATCTCATTATTACCTCTGCCAAGGAGGTTGTGTTTTTGGAAATTTTCAGTAATTGTTAGAAATGGGATGAGGAACAAATTATTAAATTTTGGTGGTGATCCGGAACACCGTCTGGATCCAGGATTTTTTTTTTTTTATATAAAGGTTTCTTTATCATTGGGAGATAGGGCATGACGGCACTCAGCTGCCTATGAGGTCATTCAGCGCCATCTAGTGGAGGAAAGTGCAAACAGTACCTTGGCGGAAGTCTGCGCTCTCGAAGTGCTTTTCTAGTCTTAAGTTATCAAAAAACAGTGAAACTACAATATGGCCAATTTCAATCTCATGTTACCCTTTCTTATGTTATCACCCTTTGATAAGGGTGATAACATAATACTAGAAATGAATGACTGAGCTGCAACTCGTAGCCTTCGTTATGTATAGAATGCTTATTCGATGCAGACCATCTTTCAGAAACAATCGCAGTATGATTTTAACATGATGTAATCCAACACATTTTCAGAAGGCCATGTTTGGGACATTTCTGGTTGTTCAACAGATGTCTCGGTCTTTGTGAGCTGCAGCTGCTTGCTTGTCCTACTACAGCTGAACTCAGACTGAGCTGATGAGCATTGTGTGACGTGGTCTAAAGGCTCCAGAATGAGAGTAAATGTGTGTATTTACATTAGTCTGATCAGAATGTTTCAAAGATATTCAGTTACTTGATTGTTTTTAAAGGCTTTATGAGATTGCAGTTCAGATGTTAAAGTAGTTAGGTGAAGTGGGAAGGAAAAAAATGGGGCCTCTTGCTAATTTCTCTGTAAGATCATCTGTAGGGAGTGAGAGCAGAATGCATTAGCCTGCTTTTCAACTGTGGGAGCCTGTAGGATTGAGCTGTTGGCCGTTTGCCCACTGAGTGTATTCAACCCTCCACAGATAGGTCTTTGTCCTCGGTCCTTAAAGCAGCTGCTAAACAACCGTAAGACAAAAGCATCTGGGGTACCCCAGTGCACCAGTGAGAAATGTTCACCATATGAAGAGCCATGCCAGACAGCCTGAGACCATTTGGATGCAGCCAAATGCTACTCCAAGGATGCATTTAGATGGAATTTAAATGAATTCCCATATATCTCCTGCATGACTTGACTAGTATGTATTAAATACTATAAACAAGATATTAAAGATGTTTTTTGTCACCGATGCAATTCTTGTGTGACTTCTTTGTACCTCACCGTTGCTCATCTTAGATGTTGCAGGAAATCCCCATGACTCATCCTTGCTCATGTTGTTGTGCTAGTCCTTCATGTGACACAGTAAAGCCAGAGTTAGAGGCCAGTTGACATACTCTCTCTCCTGCCAGTAATCATCTTCCTGCCCAAGGAAAAGGTTTCCAAGTGAGAGTTTTCATTGTCTGCTTATTATCCTCTAGAGAATGCCGTGATAGGCAGGAAGCGGCACTTCTGCCAAGCAGATGAAAATCTGCAATAGCTGAGCTTTTATAAAACGACAGCTGCAGGAAACCCAATAGCTGAGGGAGAGAGTATGGGGAGACTTGTTTACCTCACAGACACAGTGTTTGGGGGACTGAGGAGACGGAGTTTAATTTGAATAAATTGCCAAATGCTGGATTTCAGAAGTCCACTGAATTTGTGGAGTTTTAACAGGGTGCTTCAGTCATAATTTTTTACCATTTGCACACAGTTTTTTTTTTTTTTTCACACTGTTGCATGACTTACTGTTGTTGGGAAAGGAGAAACATACCAGCTTACGGCAGCTACCGGGGAAAGGAAATCCCAGATGTTTCTGTCTGAAAAACAGTTTGACCCTGTAACCACACACAAACCAGAGGAGAGATCAGTTAGCAGTAAGAATATTATAGCTACACCACTGAGACATCTCATAAGTCATTTTAGCTTTTGACCTCTTCTCTATGGGAAAACAATACTGTAACAATAGTGGCCGCAGCTGAAAAATGGAGTTTCATTGTGACGGAGCGGTGCATCTGGCACATGAGACAGGGTTTCTGCAACTGAAACCAGAGTTTCCATTTGTTAATGTCATCATCATATATATGCTTTATGTCATTCTGGTTTTTTGCACACAGTCTTGTGTGTGTTTGAAAGCCTATAGATTTGTTCACAGGGATCCTCAAGTGTCCAACTTGTTGCTGTGTGGTGTAGGGTTGGATTGTTTGTGTACCCCCCCCCCATTGGACCCATTGTAGTGACACAACACATCTGCTGGTGCCATAAATCGATTATAGTTGCTATATGTTGTCTGCCACCATGGATAAAAGGACAGTGCAGCCTTTGCTGTTGGAGAGCTGCCTATTAGTGCTTAAAGCAATAAAGTAATGGATTGACCTACTCTAGCAGAGGCCAACCGGGGAAGAGTATACGAATTACTGGAGATTAGGCTCCAGCTATCTGTATTTTCCACCTATTGTTGTGCACTTATGGTAGTCTAAATGGCATCCATCGTGAATCTGTGAACAAGCAGTCCTCTGCAGGGGGGGAAAGTGTCAGGTTCAGGCTACAGCCGACTCTGTCCTTCCAGGATCCAGCCCCAGGATGCTGGGCTTTGAGACACAGGAGGAGCTCCTTATGGAACAATGGCATTAAAATGATCTGTGTCTTGGCTGCTCTGTTGTCATAGTGCTGATCATGAATCCTGACATGGTGGGATCTGGCTTGCTGGCTAGTGGAGCAGCACCGGCTGGGGCTGAATGGACGGAGTTTCTCCTACATCTAATTGGGGGTAGGGGAACAGTGCTGCAGGGTTTGAAAAGGGTAGAGTCTTGGGTCAGAGGTGAGAGGTTGGCAGCATGAGTTGGAGGACAATAGGGATGGCGGGGGCAACGCAGGGGGAGTGATCCCAGCAGCTGGGAGAGACACAGTGGAGGGTGGGGGGTGTTCATGGGAAGCTCTTAGCTGGAGAGTCTCGTCTGCTGTCTCTACGTCTCTGCGCTTCATTATATCTCTATTGTGTGTGTGTGTGTGTGTGTGTGTGTGTGTGTTCGCATGCTTATGCCTTGTGCAACAAGTAGAAAAATTAAATACCCAGCAGTGACATTTGGTGTTGCAGCAGCTGACTTGTGAGGTCTTTATGGAGTGGCGACCCTTGTCAGTGAGGAGAGGCAACCTGTAGCATTTTTGTCACTTTGTTTCTCAGCCTTGCTAACATTAAGTACATATTCAGGGATTTAAGACAATTTCAGTTTGTCTTTGTTTAATTCCTTCAATTAAATCATGAGCCTTTGTGGTAAATTTTTAGAAATTTTACCAGTTTGATACAGCTTTCGTACAGGTAATAATCACAATACACTTCTGTCCCTCCATTTGCCAGTAGAATACTAATAATTGGATTAACAAGCCTATCTGGAATAAAAGATAGGCTAACACCCGACTTAAAATTGACTGCTGTCCTGTCACTCAATTATAAAAGGCAGCTCTGTGGTCTTTGTGCTGAGCTAAATATAAAATGGCTTACGGTGAGAGACATTGTATTTAAAGGATTAACAACACCTATGGAAGTACTGTGGGATTTATGTGTAATCTCAGGGCACTCTAATGGGCCATCATATGTTTCTAATGGCTTTTGGACGTGCTCTGTGTCAAAATGATGAGGGCGAGTGCAGTAGGCAGTTAACGTGTGTGAAATGGAGAAACTGAGAGACCAGACAGATAAAGTAGGATTATTTACTCCACATGGGGCCAGTGTGAGTGACAGTAGACACTCGTGGCTTTTTCATTGGACATCTGTGCAAAACTTTATTGATTTTCACTAAATGTAAAAAAAAACAGGAGTGCGTAATGTTTTGTTTTTTGTTTTTTTTTTTCATTAAATCACAAAGACGATGATGAAGATGACACAAGAAGTCATTCCATAAACATGGTGACAAACATAAAGATTTACAGATATGTTCATTATTATATATTACTACTATCATGTACTAAATTTTAAAAATGATTTGGTTTCCTGTTGTATCCACACATACTGCACCATATTTCTTTTAAAACTCTTCTTCTTCACTTGTTGTAAAGTCTGTCAACATCAGTTTTTTTCCATTTAAAAAAAAAAAAAAAAAAAAAAAAAGGTGTTTCCACTGCAGTTTTGCATGATATACCAGTTTCACTACACCTGGAAAAACCACCTCTTACTAGTGCAAAAACTTTTATAAAAAAAAAAAAAGAGGTTTAGTGAAATTGTCGTTTATCCATTTGGCAAATTTCTATGTGCAGGTTATATTCATGCAATTTGAAGGTCAACAGAAAAGCGGCTGTTGAGAACCACAGCAGTAGGTGGTATTTTATGCAACATGGAGGGTTTTGTTAATATATGTGTGTATAAAAAAAAAAAAAAGAATTGGGACTTACTTACTATTTAGGGCATCTGCAAAAGAAAGAAAAGACTATATGTTTTTATGAAGCTTTATTCTAACCGGATAATGAGGAGGTGTTTGTGTGCTTACAGTGCCTCTTGGATACTTCATTGGCTCCATAATAAAAGTGTGGCACAAAGCAAAGGCAGCACAGTATCTTCCAAACCAGAATGATCATTAAGAGGTTTAGTATCTGCTTTTTTACACTTTAGGAAAAACAGTCATTCAAAGACCTCTGGATATTTTGTTTTCTATAAAAAGCCACATACCCTGCTCTGTACGAGGGTTTATGGGGTCCAGCTACTATAAACCACTCCTATGTCCACCTCTTTTTGTCTCTTCTAGGTTTATGTTTCTGTCTCCTGGCACAGAAGTACTCCTTTGACTCCAGAATGAAATTATGAAATTCTTTGTTTTTTAGGTTTTTGATATTGCATTGGGTTTTTGACCAGCCAAGCCATGGTGGCAGTTTCCAAGTTATTGTAAACCAGAAAGACTGGATAATGTGAAGCATCTGGGTGTCTCACTCGCCTTACAGCGCACTTCAGCCAAAACCACAGTGGCTGTGGAGGTGCCAGAGAGTCAGGGCTGTGAAGTCATTTTTAGAGGAAAAACATGGCTGCCAGGCATCCATGAATGTTGCTCCAATTCCAGACCTAACACGATAGTAACACAAACATGCAATTAGAGCAGTGCTGAGTCAGATACCCTGGGCATTGTTTGGTCAAACACTCATAATTACAAAGGAGTGAAAATTTCAATCTGGAAATTTCACAATGGAGAAAATGCCAAGATAGTATATCTTTATTAGAATGGTTGACATTTAATAGCAAAGGTTTCCTGCTTCTTCCAATGAGAGGTTACGAATGTTTAAGTATCTTTCCTCTTGTGGTGCAGTTCTTCAGTGGACAATGTTTTTGTCTGAGGGTTGATGATGGTGCACCACAAATGGATGCAGACTTTGGTTTTTGAGGCATTGTGATTACAGGTCACTGGAGCAACGTCTAAGGGGTTGAAAAATTAAATCTCCTCACTGGTAAAAATCTACTTGCCTATGCATGTCTCTAAAAAGAGGAGTACAACCATTTATGGTGAAGTATCTATTCCATTCTTTGTGTTTTTTTTTTTTTTTTTTGAAACGGTCTCATCATTGGTTTAAAAAAAAAAAAAAAAAGCCCACTGTTCTTTTATTTTTTGAAAAAGAAAAAGTGGTGTCAATATTTCTCACTGAAAGGTAGAAAAAGACAGGGAAAAAAAGGTTATTTCTGAATCTATGTTGCATGAATAGTAGCAAATATAGACTGGCAGCAAAACATAACAGAGGAATACTTTGTGTTTTTAACATTCCAACTATCTGCAAGACAGAGGAATATCAAAGGCGTTCAAGTAAAAGTATTACATTGAGCATCATTACTTGACATGAGGTTTCCAATCAGACTGGAGAAGTACCACTTACTGACAGATTTAGAATGACGCCTGTTGTGCTTTTTCCTTCTCACTGTACATATCTCAGTATAATGAACAAAGACAGTTAAGTTTCTGTAGAAGAGTCATTTTTTCCATGGAGGAGAGACTTTTTTTTTTTTTTTTTTCTTAAAAATGAAACCCAGAGCCTTCATGTACAGTTTGCATGACTCCTGAGTAGCAGCATTAGTTGCAGTTAAAAGCCAGTGTTGGAGACACGAGCTTTGATCTGCTGTATTTTTCCACGGTTTGTACTATACGCTGAAATGTATGCGAAGTCACAACGAATAAATGATGGTTTTGACTGTCAGACAGAAATGGGTCAGTAAGTGAATGGATCTGTGTAATGGGTTTGTGGTCTAATCGATTACTTTCATTATGCCAAACATGAAGGCAGACATGCAGTACACAGGAGATTGACCTATGAAACTGGGTCGGTAAGGCCATAATAGTACTGTACATAAGTCAGTTCAGTCAGTGCAGTAAATAGCCAGAACCGACTTCCTCATACTATGATATGCTAGAAATCGTTGTTAAATGCATGTAGAAGGATGTACTGTTTTATTTATGAGAGAACATGTAGATGAGTAGTTTGCACTCCTCTTTTCCCTCACACACCCATTTGGCCTGCTGTAGCTTTCTCAGCTCTGGTGTGTTCGAAGCTGCTTTCTCAGGCTGTTGTGTGTGGGTGTACGTGAAGTGCACAGGCCCGATCTCAGCCCGGCCTCCCTGAGAAATCCGTCCTCTCGAAGTGCCAAGCAGGGTGCAGGTCTTCACGGGTGACCGAACACTGAGGGGCATTCAGGGCCCCAGTCTCACAGCGTAAAGGTTGACCCACAATGAAGCCTCCTCCATTTGTATGAGCTTCATCATCATTCAGATTGTGTCCTCAAGTAGGGGAGTGGCGCTGTCGCAACACTGGAGCTGAGCACACTGCACTCATGCAATGCCTCCCACATTCACACGAGTGTTCCCAGCCACTCAGCCTGTCACGGTATTTCTGCAAAGCTGATTTTAATTAACCATTTGCTCCTCATGTGTCTAGAGTACTCGTCCTGCGTCATTCTTTAGATACCACTTTTCAGAAATGTTTGTCACTATGTTACCGTTAAAGATCTACCAAGTGATACATTTTTATTCTATTTCCAAGGGCGCACTCTGCAGCTGTACTTGCAATGTAAGCCCCTTTAAGGTCATTAGGTGTGTTTCCACTACACTGGTCCTGGGACTTTTTGGGGACCAGGGCCGCGGGTTGGCCTGGTCCTCTCAGGCGTCGTGTCTCCATTACAGTAATGGTCCTGTAAGAACCTCACGACGACGTCATATCACGTCTGTTTCTGTAGTAACGTCATTAACAGAAAGTGCCACAACAAAGAGGCAGCAGAGGAGGAAATCGCAACAAGACCAGACAGGGACACGGACAAAATTGGGATGTTTGCTTCTTATCTTCTTTGCTGTTCTTTCGTCGAGTAAGAGTAGTCGTCTTCTGCTTCGTCGTGTTGTGAAATTCCTCCTACTCTTAAAATTGGAGGTTGTTTGTCGCGATCTGCTGATGTCATTTGCGACAACCAATCTGCGCGAGTTAGCCACTAGTACCACCTAGGGACTCTACCGGGCTGTTCTTGAGTGCCTACCCTCGAGCAGGTACTCTGTTGGTTCCTGAAAACGGCCCAGTCAGTGGAGACGCATGCATACCGTGAAATTCCTGTAAAATGGCCCGGAAGTTCTGATAGTGGAAACGCGCTTATTGTGTTGCTTTTACAGGCCCTTCATACTGCATTGTTTAGTTTCTGTACTTGAATAACCTCTGTTATTTCGGGTCATGCATTTGCTTGTATCTATTCTTGTTCGTTATGACAAAACTACTGCACTGAGACTCATTAAACTTGATGGAAGGATATGACATCGGCCAAGGAAGAAGCTGTTTTGAAGCAAATCTGGAAAACAACTCTGATCTTTTTTTTTTTTTTTTCTGCTTTTCCAAACCTTACCAGATAAAGTCTTGGTGGAAGAGTGTGCATGTACTAGAGCTGGACGATTAATCGTTAAAAGATGGCAATCTCGATCCACACGTACGCAATCTCATTTCTAAACACGGACGATTCTTAAGTGTTTTATTTCATGGGCTGTATTACAAACTAATGCCCACAGATGCAGAACGGCTGCCACCTCCTTCAAAGAATGGTAAAGCGTCTTTACAACATATCACCCTGCTGCTGTCTGCTGCAGTTGAGTGAGGAAAGAGTGAATTACAGCGGAGGATGGTCTGCCATAAAGGGAGTGAAATTGTTGAAAACCCCAGTGGTAGTGGCCAGAGTCACCCACCTGAACTCGTGCCCAATAAAGGTTGGCATTCAGCCGTGTTAATCTCATGTCTGTGTTCTTTTCTGTCCAAATCAAAGTGTCTTTTCACTTTCACTTCTCTGACTTCTGCGCTGTTCTTCTTCTTCTCCTTTTCTTATCTTCCCCGGTGAGGATAACCTGGCCTTTAAACAAGAACCAAAAGTCTTACCCTCTCCAAAAATTTCAGATTAAAGAAAAAATTCCATTGTGCCGGCTGGGAAGTTTCTTTGTGCTGCAAACTTTCACAGATCAGCTGATGTCGCTTAGCAACTGGGACCATAAGAGACCAGACTACTTGCAGAATGATATGAAACATGTGAATCGGAGGTAAAAGAACCCATTTTCCTTGACAACAGAGCAATAAACATTTAGTGAGGGCAAAAAAAAAATCATGCCAGAGAATCGTGATTTCAATTCTAAGTATTAAAAAAAAAATAAAAAAAAATCATGCAGCCTTAACATGTGCACAATGTTTTATGCACAGCTGTAGCAAACTGGCAAAGATGGTGAAAGACAACATAATTTATTGCATGGAATTGTAGTGTACTTTAAGTTTTGCAGTCTTTATTGTCAAATGAGGTAAACTGTGATGTGCTCTGTTTGAATGATGGCTCGCACTGACTATTCCTTCACATTTGCTTGACCCACTCTGAGTTAGAGACTGATGAAGGATTTATAAGTGTACGAAGAGAGGTTGTATTGCCTAATCACAGTTCAAGAACTAAGCGACTTGCAGCAGTTACACTTGTGTGTGTGTGTGTGTGTGTGTGTGTGTGTGTGTGTGTGTGTGTACATGTGCACTGGATAGAAGTGGAAAATTCACTAAGTCATTAAACCTTTTCATGTACAGAGTGGGTAGACTTTAATTCCTTTACAAATGATTTTAGTAATGGTAACCTTAATTACGATTTGATCTTTACACCAAGAAAAATATAATTATAGGCTACATTTGTCATCATTTTAATCCAAATTGTGTGTTTTTTAGGACAAAAATGTAGAATACTTTTGAGTTGGTCCTAAAATACCATTTGACCAGACCCACTCACATGTTTGGCATTTCCTTTTACATGAGTGCTATAAACTCGAACATTTTGTTGTCCGTGCACTTCCTAAAAGCTTGCAGATGGCTCTCCGGATGGTTTTGTTTTTTAGTTCCACACAGTAAGGATCTGCTTTAATGGTGAGGTCGGATATATTTGGTTGATCATTTTGGATCTTAAATTTAACTTCTTCGTTAAATTTACGAGAGTCACAAACGCAGTGTCATCAGATGGGAGTTCAAAGAGCCGTCCGTGGTCTTTGCAGGAGCTGAGGTGTCAGTTCCCCACTTCACAAAACTGAGTCAGTTTTCCTGGAGTTTTACACGGCTGACGGTGAAAAGGCTTGAAGATTAGTGCGGTATTTGTTGTTGTGGGATCCCCGCTAAGTTCACTTCCCTGACCCCTGAGGCTCCCCTCCCCTGCTGATGCCCCTCCTCTCTGAGGTCTGGTATCCGTGAGAAGACCCCACTCCAACTCCACTCCTGCAACCCCCACGCACACACACACACCACTGAAAGGCCTTTCTCTCATTAGCATGTCCCTGGGGCTGCTTGGCCCGCTGTTGCCAAACAAACACAGCCAAGATCTTCTTCCATGTCTCCTACACTGTCTGTGTCTCTGGTCGTGTCTCATCATCCATCTTCCCCTGTCTGTTATTTTTAACAAGTTGTTTCTCACTGAATCATCCTCTTTGATTTCCTCGCCTTCTCACGTTTCATAGCTCCTTTGTCAGCCCCTTGGAGCCCCCTTTTTAAATTTGCTCCAGTTTCTTACCCTTCTCATTCTCTGCTTCTCCCATTTTCACATTACTGCTTCCTCTGTTGTTTGCATCAGCCCAGAGGACGTTCTGTTGTGCGCCTGTAGTGGAAATGTAGATCTGGTTTTCTTTCCTGTGTCCTTTTCATGTGCGTTCGAAGCGGCCAGATGGAGGGAAGACAGCGGTCAGAGGTTGCTAATGTATGCTGCTGGAGATGAGGGCATATGGCGCAAAATCAGAAGATGAAGGGTTCAGCCCTACATCACAGCGGACACACCACACACACACTTTGAACTGTGGTCAGATGGGAAATAGAGAAAAGTTGTGTGCCTTTAGGCTTTCTGCCACAGCCTCAGTCAATTAAAATCGAGGTCCCTACTTTCCCATCTGCAACCCCCTCTCCAGTGTATCAAGGCTGCTCTCAACAGGTAGCTTCCCTGGAATTGCTATTCATGCTGCCACTTCACTGTGAGAGAGGAACGTCTGAGAGCAGGGAGCGTTTTGAGGACATTGAGGATTTGTGTGTCATTAGACGGACACATTAATTTAAGCCAAACTAAAAACAGTCACATGTTCGTCGATTTCAAATGACACACCTGGGGTAATCTCATCAAAGTCTTATCGTCTAAGACCTCTGCATGTTAAGGATCTGTGATATACAGTGTAATTTCTAGAGGTAGAATGGCAAGGAATGAGCAAATGTAGAGGAGAGGGAGAGAGTGGGAGAGAGAGAGAGCAGAAACATGCAGGAAGAAGAGGGAGCAAATGAGTGAGCAAGAGAGGAGAGAGTAAGGGTTGGGAGGAAGAGAGTATTTGCTGAAAGGAAGCATTTTTGTTGAATGGGAGAAAAACAACCATGGAAACTCCATCAGAAGAAAACCAAGACCAGAAGCAGGACAAAAGAGGTACCAATGAGCACTCACAAAGAGCCAGTTCAGTTCTTTTCACTGCTGTTTACTGGGGCTTTAACCTACTCCAGCCTGACTGGTTTCATTTCGCACAATAGTTAGACAGATTTTGCTCTGCTCTATATGTCAGCACAGCCTTCTTGTTTCAGCACTTTCATTCCCATAACTCTTAATATTTCAGTAGCAGTTGATGCCTCTGCAACACGGCCGCTGATGATGTGTTTTTAACCGTTTCGCCAGCAGTATTTCTTGCAGTTGTTTTATGATCTAATTAGTTGTGTGTCTGTTCCATGCTCTGTGTTGCCGCTGGTTATCATCATGATTGTGTTCCCTTTAAGGACGGTGAGCCTGTTACTGAATCCACAGCAGATCAATCAAACCTCAGGGTGTGTTTGAGTTGTTTTGCAGAAAGTGGGGGTGGTTGATTAATGACATTGATGAGAAGAGGCTGACAAGGACAAAGATAAGTGAACCAGATATCCCAATCACAAAAGGGATGCCCGTAAGCTTTGTACCTAAAAGGTGGAGTAGTTATTTACCTGCTCCTCCTTGTGTTTGTAAAAAAAATCAACAGAAAACATTGATTTTTGTTTTGCTCTTTGTTCTAAACACCTTGTTCTCATCAGTCATATATTCACTTAAGAGTTAGAATCAATGAATTGTACTGCTATTACATATTCATCTGTTAGTTTTTCATTTCTAATCGCTTAATTGTTATGCTGAATGTATAAAAAAAACCCAGTAAGAACTGTGTCCGCTTCCTGAACAACACTGTCACTTTTTCATACTGTTCATTTCTGCTGACCAATAGCCAAACCTATTCATATCACACTGATATAAGAATCTAGAATGACATTTTTAATGTTTTGCGTTCATCAATATAACATTTAGGATGTTATTGACTAGATGATTTGTTTCTTCACTACATAAGATCATGAAATGTAAGTTGTTTTTTTTTGTATTCATTCATTTTTAGCATTCATTATTACTGTTTTCGAGGTTATTAACCCTAGAGCACTATATCGCCAGGTGATTTTCACGCAGAGCAAATGTATTTATATGATTTTCAATATGTTGCGTTTGAGTGTCAAGGAGTCTGTGCCTTCACCAGGGAAGTCTCACATGTCCCAGGAGTGGGTGGAGCAAAGACCAAGTTTTTTTTTTTTTTTTTTTTTGTTCTTGAATTCCTAATGTTTGAGTCAATTTGGAGCGTTTTTTAGGGTCCTCCCATGATATTTTTTTTTTTTTTTTTTTGGTATTTTCTTAGATATGCCACGGTTGACAATAAAAGAAAACCACTCTAATTTGTCACGTGTTGTCATATTTTGGTCTATTTTTAGGACAAGTACTTTTTGTTGGGTATATTGTATCGGTAAAAATCAGTGTTACTTTTTATGACTTTTTATATTCTAGGATTAATCAAAATCTCACTGTCTGGTTACTTTTGAAATGTATATAATCATTAGAACTGTTCTGCCTTTGCAGTTGTGTCTCCATGTTACCAGAAGGGCTCTCTTTTAATTACCTCTCCCAAGGCTCCGTTTTATTCATCCATGTCTTCCTTGTCCTTATACTTTTTTTTTTTTTTTCTTCTTCTGGCAATTAATGGCTTTGTTAGAGAGCAAACATTAGAGAGCTGACAGGAAATGAGACTGGATATGGATGGAGAATGACAACAACAGTCCCTAGCCAGACTCCCGACTGGGGGACGGTGTGATTGCATGGTTGGCGCCTTAAATCTGTAGGCCGCTGCAGAGCCCCAACCTTTGTCTTTTTATTTGGAGCCTGTCTTATGAAGCTTGGGCTGAGTTAGGCCGCTGCAGGCCTGTAGGTTTGTGTTTTCTGCTTATTAATAAACTTGCATCTTGTAATTCTCTTTCAACATTTAATTAAAACATCACAAATCACGCTCGTATATTTGGCCAATTTCTTTTCCCCAAATGCACATTAAGAAATTACAAGCCATTATGGACATCATTGACTCTTGCTGTCATTTAATAAAAGTGCCTCAGCTCCTTTCACATAATCACTACTGAGCTGAATTCACCAGATATTAGCTGACAGAGGGTAAGTTTCCCTTATTAGATAAGTAAACGCATACACTTTTGACAAATTTGCCGGCCCAGATTTTGCGTTCCCTCGAGAATGGCCATTATAGCCATTATGGCATTTTTAAGTATAGCCACTCTCAAAGTGGAGAGTGTGGAAAATGAGACTGTTTCTCATAAATGGCATTTTGGCAGCTCGCCCCAATGGAGCAACAAACAACAATACTTAGCATTAGCTGTAAACACACACATCTGTTAGCAATGAGGCTAGATGTTAGATTAGAAGTGGATGCTGTTTTTAATAGTGCTGCATCCAAATGTCTTGGTTGTTTGGGACTTGGGGGAAAAAATGAAAGCGTTGGAATGTCTTCATGCCAAATTGTGTATGTCAAAGTGTGTTTATTTATGAGAGGGAGGTCTGTTTGTATATGACGGGCATATTTTGACTGGGAACATATGATTATGCAGTGCTTGTATGTGGTATGGGTATCTCGTGCTCTCCAAATCACATCCAGTTGGCACATTTAGGTGTAATCACTGACTCGAAAAAAAGCTGCTTTTTTTTTTTTTTTTTTTTTTTTTTCCCCCATTTCCCACAGAAGGAGTCAGCTGTTGGAACTTTTCAGCTTTCTGGTGATGACAGGCTGTGTTCACATCATGGTTCTTGTTGAAGGATAAAGGGTGAAGCAAGCTGTAAGGATGAGTATGATGAGCTTGTGTTTGAGCAAACTGTGGACAGATTAATTGATTTAGAGGCTCAGTGACAAACATTATAGAGCTGCTGGGATGTTTTTTCCCCCTCTTTTCCCCTCAAATGCAGTGTTCACCTTTACACAACAAACAACATCAATTATTTACTGAAGTAGTAGAAGTAAAGCTCCTCCATATTGTAAGAATGGTCTGTGATATTAGATAATACTGCAGGATTGGGCTGATTTGGTCTTAATTGGTGTAAATTCCCAAGCAGATTTGGAGAAGGAACGATGCCAAGTAGGAATAACAGTGAACATGGGGCCACTGGAGGTTTGGGACACAAAGGACGTTGTCCAGCTTGTGTTTTAATAAGTTACGATGCCAAGTTGCACACTAGTTTTCTTTTCAGTCTTTAATATTGTGTATGCAACAGGTATGTTAGAGGTGATGCACAGAAAGGTCTCTGTGTGTGTATATTTGCTCAGGGTTTTCTCTCAGACAGAACTGTTCTGTAAATAATAGGTATTCAAAAAAGAGCGCTTAATAACTGCAGTTGTGTCATTTTTATATTGTTCCCCTCTTATGCTGCTTGAAGCTGGTATTAACTCAAAGCATAAAGTCACTGCTCAAAGGTCAAGAACATGACAAAATAAGAGGAATGTTATATAAAATAATACAGGCAGAGGGTGTCAAAAGTAGTGACTGAGAAGGATTATTATTATGAGAGTCCATATGGCCATAAGTTAAAAAGTTTTTTTTGTTTTTTTTTAACACTCAAAGTAGAATATAAACATATTTATGGCAATATATTACTGTGGCATTTTTCAATTCAGAGCAATCTTACCATACAAGAAAGAATTTGACATAAATAAAAACTAGCGTGTTGATCTGTGGGGAACCATGGGTTCTAGTTCCTCTGATCCAGTTCAGTCCTTTTACTTTCTTAGTAAATTCCACTGGCATTTTCAGTTGAATAACCTCTCAGCTGGCATGTCTATTTCTACATGTGAACTAATCTTTATCTGCTGCTAGGTAATCCACTTCAATGATGATTCTATGATTCTGGGCATAGCAATGTGATTGGCCTTTGGGAGGCTATTGTATTCCAAAATTACTAATATCTCCCTAAAATATTGGTCCTATTAACTTGCCGTTTCTACTAGTCTCTTCCTTGACTAAAAACACAGAAGTATGCCAAACTGCAGCAGTCTGCTCTTTCCAGATTTTTCGTGATGCCCAAGACACACACACACACACACACACACACACACACACACACACACACACACACACACACACACACACACACACA
>JAQQZY010000015.1:23769039-23786744 GCA_030068375.1 Ostorhinchus rueppellii
CACACACACACACACACACACACACACACACACACACACACACACACACACACACACACACCACACACACACACACAAGCAGAGTCCAATTCCCTTTAATATATAGATTAAAAAATGCTTAAAGCAGTGTGCACATGCAGCATGCACTGATTTTTGTCCTTCGACATTGAACTGAGGTATTCAATATGAGAAATGATTCAGTACTGGATGGTATTCGATCATATAGTTGGCGCCACAGACGTATCCATGTTCAGTACCCAACCCTAGAGAGGGTGCGGTGTTGGTGAGAGCCAAGCAGTGAATCAGAGAAATTAAACATTATTTCCTTATTGTTTGGCAGTGGTTATGCACTAATTCACAAATGAATCCAAACCCTCTGTCTGACCCATGGGAAGGTGGAAACACATGCTTCATCCTGTCTGTGATGTTTCTACAGCTGTGTCATCTCCTGTCAATTAGACTATAAGAGGAGATGTCACATTTTTATTTAGTTTCATCTGTGTTGTCATTGTCTATGGGCTGCATGACTTGCCTGACTGTCCGCACCTAGAAATGTCCAGAACACAAAAAAAATGAAGGCTTATGATTGCATGTAGTTGATGTACTACTATTTTTAAAGGGAAACTTTTTTAATGAGCCTTTTGAGTTGAGTTTGAAGTGGCTGCTCTGGCCCATTGTGGCTAAGCTATGTGCAGTGCAGAAGGGGCACACAGGATGGAGCTCAGCAGTGGGCTTGTCCAGGGCCACAGTCTGTGGGCCGGAAGAGCGAGATTGTAGCTCGCTGTAATTCTGAATGGCCCCTGAGAGTCCTGTGTGATGGACAGTCTAGGGCTGCACACTGGCTCTTTGTATCGGGCCTTCTTGGACTCTTTCTCTATTTTTTTTTTTCTTTTTTTTTTTTTTTCTGTCTCTCTCACACAATGTCACACATGCAGACACACACTGTCTTTTTCACACAAGCGTCTTTATCCGTTTCTCTCCTCGTGATCTTGATGTGGCAAGTCCAGGCTCTGCTGTAAGGCCAAATTGTCGCTACGAACAGTTCCAAAGCTGTCTGTGTTTCCTTCTTCTAGTCTGTTTTTTCTTTCAACAGCTCTTTCCTCCTGTAGCAAAGGGACTGAGAGAGGTGAGTCATGAAGCGATGATGTTCTAACCAGGAATATTAGTGGGAGACCAGGAGCATGTGAAAGTCATCAGAGGGAGAATACCCAACGTGATGTTCATTCAGGGTACTTCGCTCAGGACAAGCCAGGAGGATCCGTGTAGTGGGTCCTTGTTGTTTAGAAAGTCACCAGCTCCTACTGTTATCCCCTGTGGAGGAGGGGGAACTGAGCTAAAGTCTGTACTGTAATATCCTGTGTACGCTATGAAATCCCACACAGTAAACTCAGAGAAAACAATCCAGGCTTTGGTGCATAGCACATTTTCTGTACAGTACTACAGCCCCTGTGCATCTAAATATAAAACCATGAATCATCAAAGACCAGAAGAAATCCTCAGTCATAGAACTTAATGTTATTTTCTTAATGACAGAATTGCTTTAGTGTCGTAGTAGTGTATTCTAGTACAATAAAGAATAATCTATATGCATTTAGAAAGTGTATCAAGTGTTTTGTACATTAACCTATTTTCTATGTGTATAAATATTGGTTGTTGCATTTTGACTTGGACTCCCTAGTTGCAGAGATCTTAATTCTCCTTAAGTTAAGGGAAATGGAGTATATGCAACATAACATTTCCACATTAAAATATCTTAAAACAACTAGGCCTATGTTATCTATTTTGTTGACTTATGTATCAAATGACTTCAGCAATGGAGAAACTTTAATAAATTCACAATTTTATTTGGTCCGTTTGATTTCATTTAGCCGCCTGTTAGTGGTTGCGACTTCAAATCATTACTAATGTTCCTTGTGAATGTTTTTAAAAGGAACTGAATAATCATCATCTGACTTTAATACCATCTGTAAACATGATCAGACATTTTTATCTGTGGTGGTGGAAACAATACTTACGATCCCATGATACCTCTTTATACATCTTTAATTATTTCTTTGATTGACAGACCCCAAGTGGCAGAAATTATATTTGATAGGTGTTGTAAACGATTCTAGACAAAGACTGTTATTCTAAGTCATACACTCACCATCTGCACTTTTTCAGAAGCTCTGGCTTCCAAATGAAATGACGCATGTTGCAATTGCATATCATCACAAATTTCATGCAGAAGCATGAACAATCTGCTGCTGATGGACTGCAAAACTGTTTAATGGATCAGTCCAAGGCACTTTTTCTCCACTGAAAGAGCCAGAGTTATGTACAAAACCCCATTTCTTTTAACACACAGGACTTTAGAGAGATTTGCCAAATTTAGCAAAATTTTATATCTCACAGGCTCCGTAATTACTTCAAAGTCCCACCTCTGCACGGATCAGACTTCCCTTGGTACTTGGTACAGAGCTGTCTCAGAGGGCTGTTGAGCTTTGATGTCATTTTTGTCTCGCCTGATGTCTAATACCAAGAATAAAGTTTTGACAGAGGACCTTTGTGAGCTGAGTATTATTCCAGAGGTTGCTAACAACTGATCCACATCCTCGGGTCACTCCTTTTGCCAGTGTTGTTTCAGTCATCCAGAACAGAATTATACTAACCTGCCAACATGTCATGTACAGCTGTGAAAATAACACCTTGGATTTATTGTGTTATTAAGCATAACATCTAATAAGTGCCACGAACAGGGCTTCTCTACAGAGACATCTGAGTTCACGCCGCAGGAATATGTGGTTATTTATTCATATGCTTTTGTCGCTATGGTTGACTAGTAATTATTGGAAACAATGAGCCATTTAATGCATGCTAATAGATGCTTGAGAATGACTACAGTGAAATGGTCACTAACTAATGGTAGCGTATTGATCTAATTGGTGGCTTTTAGCCTCATGTACATTTTTTTTTTTTTCTCTTTAAGTGCACCGCAATGCAGATGCACATATAGCAGTGTGTCCATTATGGTCTCTGTGGGACGGGCTTTTAAAACCTAATAGGCGCTTGATGAGAGGGACAGTCGGGCTGGTTTTTATCTCTGACGTGCCAAATGTATTGAAGTTAAATCAATTCATAATGGAAAAAAAGTGACTCACTCTGCACCCATGTACTCTGTTATACAAGCAGAAGAACAACTTGTGATTGTTAGAACTGAGTGATTTATAGGCAAGACTCTAGTTCTAGATCAGAACTACCCGACAGTGACATCCACTATATGAGAAGGCCTTTAAAACCCTTTAAATGGACTGTATTTACTTTGCAGCTGGGCTCAATATCCTGTGGACCTCTGTGCTTTCAGCCCCATCTCCCTCACCCTCCCTAACATGCTCATCAGAGAAATGTGGGCTGTGGTAGAAGTCAGCGGCTCTGCTGAGGGCACACTCAATGAGTTGTGGTTAACATGCTGCCATGGCAACCGCTATTCACCCATCCTGGGACAAAAAATGTTTTTATCTCCCTGTACTACACAAACAGTCAGGATGAAGCATCTGACTGCAAAAAGTATTGTCCCAGCAACAGTAGGTCATTATAATTTCTTTTGTTATGGTAAAGACCACAAACACAGATGAACACAGTTTTCTTGACACATGGAAGAGTCATGAAGAAAAGATATTTGGTTGGATTTGTCTTTATTAACTACAGACGTAGAAAACTCAAATATAAACCTCGTAAGCAGACGGAAAAAAATGAACAGAATGAGGCTAGAATTCAGTCTGCTTTTCCTGATCAGCATTAACGCTGACTTGGACTTTAACGTTTTACCCCCAAAGCCAAAAAATATACAAACAGGCTCGATCAGCAGAACCGCATTCTGAAACACTTCCCAGTGCAACATCAGGCTAATGTGTGAGCTTCAACACATAAACAGGCATTGACCCCAGTGTCCTGTGACTCTCCAGCATCCTGTCAGACACATGTGGATGTGATTGGAAACACACTGGGGATTGTTTGAACGTGTCCACAGATTGTGCATTGTGGTGGCTGGTTCCATTACACAGGTTAGAAGAACACATTGGATGAGACAGGTCCATCTGGGTCACTTCATTCCCACATTGTGGAGCTGGCATCGATTACTGTTACAGCTTGGCAGACTTTCATCGCTCCGACCTGTTGTTGGATGGCCATTAGTGGCCTTTAAATGCAGTGATGAATCGTCAGATGAAACTTTAAAGGCAGTGACTGTGAAACCTCAGTAGCAACCAGTGAGCTTCTTGTTCTTCTTATTCTTGTTCTCATTCCTGTTTTTCTTCTTGTTCTTCTTTCTTGTTCTTCTTCTTGTCCTTCTTGTTGTTCTCATTCTTGTTATTAGGGACCGAGCCCATAGGGTAGGTCCCTATTGTTATTCTTGTTCTTCTTCTTGTCCTTCTTGTTGTTGTTCTCATTCTTGTTCTTCTTCTTGTTCTTCGTTTTCATATAACGCTACACTCCTTGGATCTTTTCCACAAGTCATAAAATATAATAACTGATGTGCTCAATCATTTATAAACCCCTTTAAAGTCTGTATGTCAAATGTGTTTGCATTAATTGGGCATTAACAATTAATGCAAATATTCACTTCCTACATAATTTCCTATCATTTTCTGTTTTACCATCTTGTGAAACACTTTCCATTTGAATGAAAACCACTATACATTGTCCAAAAGACTGATATAACATGATATAAAATGATATTTATCACTTTGTCCCCCCTATAGGTTGCTTTGAGTGCTGCATCAAATGTTTAGGCGGGGTTCCGTACGCGTCGCTGGTGGCCACGATCTTGTGCTTCTCTGGAGTCGCCCTGTTCTGCGGATGTGGCCACGTGGCTCTCACTGGAACTGTGACCATCCTGGAAACTCACTTCTCCAAGGTTACCAGTGACCACGCCATGCTGACTGATGTGTAAGCAATGTTGGGAAATGGAACAGGATACAACTGCACTGTTTCCTATTAAGTTGGAATAACATATTTTTTACCTTTTTCTCATGAAATGATCGTGGCAATGTAATTTATTCTCGATGGATAAAGTGTAAATGAGACTTATGTGATCATTGTGTCTGGTTAAAGGTGATTATTGATGTGTATAAAGAGGAACAAATTTATTCCAACTTTATGAGCAACAGTGTAGTTTCACTGTTAAAAATTTAATAAGTAATGTATGCAAGTAATGCTATTACAGCTTTGTGTTTTTAAAGGTTAAAGGTTGTTTTACTAGCCTGGCGGACCAAACTATACATGAACTGTATAGTCTGGACTCGGACCATTGACAGAGCTGAAGCCTGTGGGTGGATTCAACTGTTGTGGTTCAAACTGTTCCTGCATGTAATAGGCCAGTTCTATGACCAATCAGAGCAACCGACAGTGTGACGTATTCAGTGCTACAAGCGGAGCCAGCTGGTATATTAGACTTTTACTGTAGCCGGTCGGCAAAACAGCAAATCCATCCTTCTTTAAAACGAATGACTTGAGTGCTTCTTTCTGCTCAACTTTCAAAGAAAAGCCCAAGTCGAGCTCTAACAAAATCGACAACAAAGCTGATTCAAACGAGCACGGTTCATTAGCCACATCCATCTTCGTTGCTCTCTATGGTTGTTCTGCTATCTCGCCCTCACACCGCCCTGTCGTCATCGTACAAAGTCCGCCCCAACGACTCCCTACACAGACGGAGTGTTTTGATTGGTCCGACATACCCAGTGTCAGAGCCAGGATTGACTCCTACCGTGTGATGCTAGACCACAAGCTAGGCGAGAATATTTTCTGCCGCTAGGTGGTCTAGATTTCTAGGCTATTGCTTTACTATCCCTATAAGGAAATTCGTTGTCTGTATTTTACCCATCCTAACACAGACGGTACCTACAATTAGCATTTTGTTCGTGACTTTCCAAGCAGATGTTTTCAAAAGGGTAATAAAGCTCCAAAGTCCTAAAACATAAATATAACCCAACATTGTACAGTAATAAGTTGGTTTTTTTTTGTTTTTTTTTACTTTCTGAACCTAAAGCTACAGTCACAGAACAAATTATTAGACCGTTAAAGTCCTCAAAAACAATGGTTATGCCATCAAATACTAACTCCTGTGTGTATCATGTAACTAAAATGGACAGAAAAGAAAAGATGTAAGAACTGAAGTGTTTTTGGTTATTATCAAGAAAACATTGAAAATGGATAGATATCAACTCTGAAATTAAACTCTTATCAGCTATTTTTGTTATCATATTTATCCAAACAAATGTACCTTTAGTTGTACCAGGCATTAAATTGAAGAAAACAAGGGTGGTCTAATAATTTTTTCCTGCAACTGTATATCTGTTCAACAAAATGACCAACTGTTGGAGTCCTAAGCCTTTTACTCGAAACAATATATTTTAAATGACTGCTAAATAATCGCCAACACCATAACTGTAATTTCATTTATATACATTTTATATTCTAGTTACTCTACCACACTGCATGTAAGCAGATCTATACTCTGATAAACAGCTGTTTTTTACAGCATCCCAGTCAATGACAAGGTTATTCCAAATATTATCCTTGATGTCATAATAACAGCGACTACACGTCCTGCTTACATGACTTAGATTCTTACATAACCCGCATGAAAAACACCAACCATTCGAAGCCAAAAAGAAATATAGTGCTTTTAATGAGTGCGTACATGTAGACTATTTTTAGCTGATAATGTCTCCCTAGATCGCCTTATCCCAGAGAACAGACCTAATAAGGACCGTTTTGAACTCCATTTATTAGATGAGACAATAAAAGGAACGACAAGAGCCAGTGTTGAGCATATGTTTTATGTTGGCGTGGACTTGGAGAGCACTGTTTAATCTAAGAGGTCCTCAGAGGCAGCCCGTCTCTTGGCAGATGATTTCCAGAGACATGCATCACCTGTTATCTCCATGTTCAGTCAGAGTGTCTGTCTTCGCTTCTTAAAGGAGCTGGGCCGCTATCTCAATCACAACCATCTGTTGATGATTAATCACTCTTAGTTACTCATGTTTTAAAGATTCCATGCAGAAAAAGAAAATTAATGATTATAAACAGCTAGACATGCTTTTCCTTCTGGAGGTCTCCAGGTGTTGCACTAAAGCAAAAACAAGTTTGATTTGTGTGTGGATTTTTGGATTTTTTTTACCCTCTATTGTGACTTTACTGGCACATCTAACCTTATGTATATGTGTGACGTTGCCTTTTAACAGAATACAGCTAATGCAGTATGTCATCTACGGCATTGCTTCATTTTTCTTCCTCTATGGGATCATTCTGCTGGCTGAGGGCTTCTACACAACCAGTGCAGTGAAGGAACTGCACAGTGAGTTCAAGACCACCATCTGTGGGCGCTGCATCAGTGGATTGGTATGTTACTAGAACCACCCAAAAGTGCTAAACCTGATTTTTTTTTTTTTTTTTTTTTTTAATATAATCACCCCCTTGTGGAAAAAACAGTTTAAATAATATCTGAACATAATATATACACACTTGAAAACCCTCGGCCTTCAGTCCACATTAAAGTTTTTGCACATACAAACAGCTGGACGATGTGCCGGACACTCACCCCCCCCGATTGTGGACCCTAAACCCATCCTCAATCCGGACCTGAATACATGATTGTACATGTAGCGCGATGGACCTGTATGTGGAGGACGCATTAATAAAGCTGTGAGAAAGTGAAAGTGAAAATGAGCTCCCTTCACTGTTAATCACTGTTGACGCTCTGCTGCCCCCTGCAGTTGAGAACCAGTCATGCATGCTAAAGTTTTTGCACACATGGACGGACAGACGGACAGACGGACGGACGGACGGATGGATGGATGGATGGATGGATGGATGGACGGACGACCAACTGATGTCATGACACTGACAGAAATAAAACAGAAAATGCAAGGACTGAAATGTTGTCGCTCTTTGTCTCCTCAGTTTGTGTTCCTGACGTATATTCTGGGTGTGGCCTGGCTTGGTGTTTTCGGCTTCTCTGCTGTGCCAGTTTTTCTTTTCTACAACATGTGGTCTACCTGTGCTGCCATGAAGTCTTCCGTGGCCAACTTCACCAACATTGACTCAATCTGTGTGGATGTCCGTCAGTATGGTAAGGAAATAGCACTCATGTCCAGGTCCGACTTTTAACCATTTGCTTCATATTCTTCAGACTGGGGTCATGATATAATATACATGATATTACAACATAATGTACAGTAAAATCTCTAGTTATTCACAATTAAATGTGATGTTTTCCTTACACATGCTCTTACAAAACACTCAAATAAATACACACCTTCTACAAATATACACACTATATTTTTCATTCATTCATTTTATTAATTTATTTGTTTGAGCAGAAGAAAAAACTAAACATTTTGTGTACGAGAATGGAATATCAGAGCAAATGCATTAATGGTTTTCCTAAATTCTAGGAGTCACACATTTTTGCCAGTATGGGGGTGAATTTGGCATTAAACACTGTTCTAAGTAGACTTGAAAGGTCTTAAATTTAACTTGTAGAAACCCTTTTAATCTCACCGATCTGTAGCTCATGAGTACAAATAAAAGAAGCAACATTTTTGATGCATTTACATCAAAACCTGAAGGAGCCTTGCTGGGTGACAAATTGAATGAATGAATGAAATTGCTTTTAAAACCCCCACATCTATTATATAAAATGCATATAAATTTTGTTTCTCTACAATAGACTTGGGTAGTCCTCATGATGCCTTTAAAGGTGGGGTAGGAGAGCTTGGGAAAAACAGTTCGAGCAAGCTACATTTTGAAAATACGCAAGTCCAAAAGTCCGGCCCCCTTTCTTCAAACATCCCCCCTGAAGCCACGCCTCCAGAGTAGTGGTACGTGCAGTGCTTTTTCCCCCAGGGTTCACAATTCACCCGGCTTTGGCTTGCGGATCCATGTGTACCTCGAACAGCGCCAATTCATTCCTAATTGGCTAACGTTACACTCCCTAATGATTTATGTTGGTGACAAAACAATTTGCCGGTGAGCTTTACATCCTAATATAGCTAATTTAGCCAGCCAAGCTCTGGCTCCGTTTCCTGTACAAGTGCTCAAAGCCTCTGAGAACAAATGAAGACGGGTACGTGCAGAGGGGGGAGGGACAAATGGCAATTGAGTTTGATAGACATATCACCATTCAATCATTTCGCTGGGCCGGTTAAAATGATTGGATGGTGTTTTTTCAGTCCTGTCCATTCCACAGGTGACTACATTTTTTTGTTTTTGGTTTAAAGCATTTAATTAACTGTTTGTAACTGGGGTGTGAAGGGGATTTTAAGCAATATAGGAAAAAATGCTCCAGGAAAACATCGCCCACCCAACCTTTAAGTGATTTTTACATGAAAATCACACAATATTTCAGTTATACACTGTTTATCAGAGATTATGATCATTTAATCCAATCGAACAAACAAAAAAATATAATATCTTTCTGATTAAGAGTTTGTATATACGAAAGCTTTGCTAACTGTGTATAAAAACCTACAAATGTCACGATTTCAGGAATTATCCCATGGAACGCCACACCCGGCAAGGCCTGTGGATCTGCACTAGGTGACATCTGCAACTCCAATGATGTAAGAATATGTTTCTGATCAGCAGAGATGTGCATGGCAATGAAATCTCTCTTCTCAACTCAACAAAATCCACTGTTGTCTTTTTGTAGTTCTACCTGTCTTATCACCTGTACATCGTAGCATGTGCCGGGGCAGGAGCCACTGTGATCGCTCTGGTAAGCTTCCCTCCCGTGCCTCCATCCTCTCCATTTAGTCCATCTTTGCACAGTTTTTATCTGCAGATCATGTGTCAGGTGGCCCTCTTGTCACTCCCATAAGGTTTTAGTAACCAAACCAGGGGTTAGCTTTGGTTTCATTTGTGGTTTACTGTCTGATTAAATGCCCTTGGCCTCCTTTTATTTTATTTTTTATGATAACAGGTTGCATATGTGTAGACTTAACCCCTTAACGCCTATTGGTGCAAATTCACATCAGACGTTAAGGGGTTAAGGCAGGGGTGTCAAACTCATGATAGTTCAGGGGCCACATTAAGCCAAATTTGATCAGAAGTGGGCCGGCCCAATGAAATAATAATATATAAATAATGCCAACTCCAAACCTTCCTCTATGTTTTAGAGTGGAAAAAGATCAAATAATGCGATGAAAATGTTTCCATCTACCAACCATCCTTTAAAATAATGTGAATCATATGAACAAACTGTCATTTATTAAGAAAAATAAGTGCAATTTTAACAATATTATGTCTCAGTTTATCATTTATTCATGTAAATTACAACTTGCAGATCACAGTGGATCTACTAATTCACAAAACATTTAATAACAGGAAGACCTCAGGCATTTCTAAATGTTCACATTTGTTCAGATTATTTGCGTTTTTGTGAAATAATAGCTTGTATCTGTGTAAATACAATGAAATGACATGAAAAATGTTATATTTACGAAGAAAAAAATATGGAGTTGAGTATTTATAGGTTATTATGATTGTATTTTACTGATTTGACCCACTTAAAATTAAATTAGTCTGTATGTGGAACCTGAACTAAAGGGATTAATATCTGCAATGTAATTTTTGGATTTCACAAATTCATCCCATGGGCCAGAACGGACCCTTTGGTGGGCCGGATTTGGCCCCCAGGGTCGCATGTTTGACACCTGTGGGTTAAAGGGTCTAATAAGTAGCGTCAATATATGATTTAAAATTTCTGACGTTAATTTTACAAAATATTGAATTCACAGATAACTTTGAAGAATTCTACTTTATGATTGTTAACATCTTTCTTACTACTTTTTACTGCTGGAAACTGACTTTACTAACTTGTCACAGTACTAGTGACGAGGAGGTCACCGGCATGTTCTCTCACCACCTTCTCTGTTCTCTTCCACCAGCTGATCTACATGATGGCTACCACTTATAACTTTGCCGTATTGAAGTTTAAGAGTCGAGAAGACTGCTGCACTAAGTTTTAAACTGTTTTAAGAACGCAGTGCAACATTCGAAGCTGTACTGAGTAGAGGCAGATGCCACTGACAACAATTGAACTAAAAACCAGAAAATAGAAAAATCAATCTCTCTTTCTATTAGTTATCACATGAAGTGTAAATAGCTGATTGTATGCTTTCTTTAGCATTTGGTATCCAGGGATGTGACTGTCTGGCAGCACCTGATGAAAGTTTTTTTCAGATTGGGGTGGTTTATTTCACTTTGTTCGTTCTGCTTTCCTTGGCACTCACTTATAGAAATATCACGGAGAGAACTTCACAGCTAGAAATCCACACCAGTGTAATTTATAAATGTTATGGGTGAAGCTAATTTTGAGCTGCGTAAAGGCATCGACTGCATGGCGTGTTAGTGTATTAAACCTATAGTATTTGGTGAGGTATGGGTGCGTTTCTAACACACACTTTCAAATATATAAATAATGCCAACTCCAAACCTTCCTCTATGTGTGTGTTCACTTTTTATTTGAGTTAAATCAAAAGTAGAAATGAGACCGCTCAGGTGCCTGCATGAAAATCTCATAAAGCCTGTAGAGATTTACAGTCTAAAGCTCTAAAATGAACATCTGATGAAAAGTATGGAAGGTGTTCTCAGGCTTTTTGTTTCTGCTGAACAGACTAGCAGCTTCGGTGTAGAAGATTTCTAGCGATACATTTGGAAAAGGACGCGCTACAGCGGTGACGTAGCGACGCCCGACGTAGCCTTTAGATTCTGACGCCAACACATGAAACCATAAAGTGTTACACAGCCAACGTTCAGTATTCATTTCTATCGTCATAGGTTTTAACCTCAACTGAACTAAAAAAAACAAAAACAAAACAAAAACCTTCCATCGCCTGTATTATGCCGATGAGTATTATGGTGACCATTTGTGTATTGTAGAGTTTAAAGTAACTGCACATATCTAGCACAGCACACTCTGAAGGGTTAGGCCAGTACCAGTGGTATACTTCTGCATGAGGCCCTAAGCCTCTCTTTAATTTCATGTATTTTATAAAAAAAAAAAAAAAAATGATGAGAAATGCTCCTATTTAGAGTAGATAAATGTATTTTTTTTTCTATGCGAGCTGATGCTGATATAGCCTCAGCTCTGAAGTTGGTGTCTTGTTTCATACATTTTCCTTTATTCTTTCTCAAAGTGCCATTAAAGAGCCATTTGTTTTTATCTTAACACTGAGCCTGCATGCTTACATTTTCAGATTCTCTGATGTGTTTATAGTTACTTATACTCCATATTTCATATATTTAATTTTCTCTTACATTTTTGAAGACTGTAGCTTTTACTTTCTATATAAAATAAACAATCTTTGTTTACAAAATATCCCTACTCGGTCTATTTCTTATAAGCTGTACGATGATGTTCATGAAGCAGGGTCAGATTTCCTTAAGGGTGTCATGCTTTGCACTAACCTTCAGCATTTTTCAGCTGCATAAAGCTTGCATGTACAACTTCACTGTCCTCTACTCATCCACACACCTTAAAAATGTCATTTCTGTCATATTTTATATAGTGATATAGTAACTCCAGTGTTAGTTATAATTGTAACAGTGATGTTACAATAATTATAACCGTATTGTTCTGTCACTCGTGTTTATTTAAAGGCTTAACTGTGTTCGTGTATGTCTGATGTACGTACTGTAGCTCTGACTCCTGTAGCTTGCTTTGCATCTCTGACATGCTCACCGCCATCCACCTCACCCTTCTCTTCCAGATCCACTTCCTCATGATTCTGTCAGCAAACTGGGCCTACCTTAAGGATGCCAGTCAAATGCATGCCTACCAAGACATCAAATTGAAGGAAGAGCGGGAGCTGCAGGACATCACCTCACGCTCAAAGGAATGCCTCAATTCCTATACATAAGGATATTACATGCTGACAGTCCACACACACACACATTTACAAAGACACACAGCCGCTGAGGCCAACCACTGTGGCCTGTTTGGACCAAGACAACGCTCAGCTAAAATAACCTGCCAACTGCCCTGACACTGTGCGGTACTAACCAGGCTTCTAACAAACTAATGCATCAGTGTTGCTTTCTGCACTAACATGCCAAGAGGTGTTTTGGAACGGCTACTTTACGTTTCATTTCTGCAGTTTTTTTTTTTTTTTTCTATTTTGTAGTCGTCAAATGAAAAAAAAAATCATTTTAAATCCAGTTTTCATATAGTCTGATTTTCTCTAGCCCTTTAAATGGCCAGTTTTGCTGGTGAAGATTAAGACCTTGCACTATTCTTACACAACTCATAATGATGGCAGATTGTTTCAGTTTTGTTCTTCTTTTGTTTTTTTACCTGTGGTGGCCAGTTGCAACAATGGAATGTATAAGTTTTCTATTTCTCCTAATGCAGATGAATTAAGAAAGGCCTTAAATCCAGTCTGACTCTGAAAAAAATGCGCATGAAGAGCCATTAGCATTGTATTGATACCAACCTATTGTCACAAGCTGGAAATTGATTTGACTGTACGACTGAGGAGAAACCTAATGTATAATTTCTGTTGCAAATGAAGTGATACAGTATATGGCCAGTGTTTTTAGACTCCTCAAAACTGAAGTGTAGTATAACTTCAATGCTATCTTAAATTAAACAAGTGTTAATAAATTAGATCAAGTAATTTTGTTGTATAGCAACAACAAAACTTTTTAGCCTGCATTAACACTACCTCAGATGTGACCAAGAGCCTATGAACACTTTTAACCCTTTTACAAATAGTTGCAAAAAAAATGGAATTGACCTCAAAACAATGCTTCAGATAAATTATATGCAGAATGTAGCTATAGGTTAAACCATGTATGTACTTGGAGCTTATCTACATCAATGCTATAGGTATTATTTTTATGGATAATGCCATAAAAGTCAACTGTTTGCGAATTGTGGACTGCTGCCAATAATAACAGCATATTCACTGTATTTAATCATTTGAACTGTTTATATTTATGTAGACAAATGGAAAAAAAAAGATCAGGTTGACTGATCTGTAATGAAACCTGTGGTAAAATCTACAAAATAAGATGAAAATGCTCCAAGTTTAAGTGTAGAAAACAATTTCCCATGAGTTTTGGTACTATGGAAAAACCTATAGAGCTAAACAACTTTAGATATGAACAGCGTCAGTCTGTTACGAGTCAGGATTTTTGTGATATTTTCCTGTTTTTTCAAATAAAAAAAAAAAAATCACCCTTTTTTTTCTTGATTTAAAAAAAAATTGCATCTGTTTTTGATGTGAAATTGTCACGATGCTGACATAATTACTCATGTAATCTTATTTCTTTTAGATGAGTTACAGAGATAACTTGTTTCTTTGCTGCATGAACAAAACTGTTTGTACAGTGACAAGTGATGTACAGTTATGTATACTGACATCAGTAGTAGGCAGTGTTTGCCCCTTTGCTTTTTGTTTTCTAACTGCATAAAAATTAATCCATTTAAGAATGTAGCTGTGTAGTGATAGATGTTTTTAGTTTCTTATATTCAAAAGTATATGAATCTTATATTACTTTGTTGCCTGATAGTATACTGTACCTTTGTTTTCTATGAATGTCAAGGGCTTCCTCAAATTATGGATGCTTAACTCCTTATACAAACTTTACAACAACAAGTACTCCTAACACCAGACATTTAATACTTGTACGGCTATCTTAATTTAGCCAAAGTATGGATACCATTGCCACTTATTTTACAATGTTTCATAAACCGTGTATGACTTACTGTGGCGCAGAACTTGATATGTGCTCTTCATGAGAGACTGCCACAGGTTTACAGTGATCAAGCAGAAAAGATGTACATAAAGCTGCTGTACATCACCTTTCATGTGTCCTGTCGAATGAACCAAAAATTAAAGAGTAAAGGCTATCTATCAATCACCAGGAAGACAACAATCCAGCATCCTGTCTGACTGGAACCCCATTTATGATGTTACCCAGACCGGCCTGTTGACCTTTTTTTTTTTTTTTTTTTATGAAAATAAAATGTAATAAAAACAAACAAACAAACTGCTGTGAGTTTTTCTTTCTTCACTAAACAGAATATATATTTATTTATACTAAAAATGTGCAGATAAAATGTCATTTTTAAAAACAGCCTAAGCAAATGATCCACACTTGTTAGAACAGCGCAAAATTAGAGTCTTGTAAGGATTCACTGGTTGGTTGAGGCTCCTGAGGGACAATCACTCTACCAGAATTCATCCTCTTCATCCTTCTGTGAAAATGCTGCAATGCTGCAGAAATAAGGACATGTTAATTAGTGAGAGCCTTAAGCAGCAGGAAAAAAAACAAAACATAGATGTCTCAATCATCTCATCTTTAAAATTCTAGAAAATGATAACTTGTCGTGAAATCTTTTGTCCACAAAATGATTATAATTCGTAAACACTCTTAAACAATAACATCTTTACAATCTGACACATTGTGAAGAAAATCTGAATCAAATGTCAGTGGTTTCACATTACCTGTCATCTTTCTCTTCAAACAAACTCTTTGCCTCTAGGCTTGTCTGTTCTGCCTCTTCTCCAGGACTCTGCAACAAAAATAGAAAATTGGAAAACTCCACATCCACACAGTCAAAAAAATAGAAAGAAAGACAAAATAAAAATAAACAGGCAGCTGAATGTGGCGCTACTCACTCGTGCATGCTGCTTTTCTCTGGCCTCCAGGACCATCTTCATGTATTTCTCCAATGGATTTTCCACTTGAGCCTCCTTTCCATCATCCTCTACCTCTCGCTCCTTCTCACCTCCACCTTTTTCAGCTCCCACACACTCCTCTTCCAGACTTGTTTGTTCCACCTGTTGCAAAAGCTGGACAGACAGATTTAATCAGTCAACACACAACAAACGCACACGTTGGTATAAACCGTGCAACAAAAAATAAACCTACCATTTCTTTCTCCAGTCTTTTGAGTTCCTGTTGCTCTCTCTCTCGTGCTTCTTCTTGTTCTCTCTGCCTTCGTTCTTGCCTTTCTCGTCTCTCCTTTTCCCACTTTTGCTCATCATCTTCAGTTTCTTCCTCTTTGGCAGAGTCACCTGATGGTTGTGGGACTAAACAAAAATGATATAAATGTAAATGACATGAGTCTAATGAGCCGTCACTATGAACTCTAGAATAGATGTGATACCAGAAATGATACTGGATGTTCATAAGAATGGCGACTTGGGGAACTAGTCATTTTTGTCACATGAGCTCAACCATGATTTTCAGTAATGGGAGACAAACGCCTCACCCTCCTGGCCCTTCATGTCTGCTGGGGCTTCAGGGAGGTCCTGCGGAGTCTGTAGGCGGGGGACAGCAGGGCCGCCAGGGGCCTCCTCAGAGAGAGGGACGACAGTGTCCAGGAGAAGCTCTGGAATGTGGCTGTGCTCTGGAGGGAGACATGCACAAAGAGATCTTTTATGCTCCACCATAATGCAACAGGGCCAGAGGACCAGCACAGAATACATAATCAGCTGCCCTTCATCTTCACCATTGTGCGGGTCCACTGAAAGGACACTCTGGAGACCAGTCACACTCATTAACAAACAGCCAGTCCAAAATCTAAACCCTGCCTTGTGGATATTCTCCTTTTTTTTTTTTTTTTACAGTGCTTTTTTTTTTTTTAATGATGAGGAAAACAATATTTTGATACATAACTGCATCACAATCTGTGACAACAAGAGGACATATAGGGTACATACAGACTGATTAAATTACAAACGGCACTTCATGCAATCCTGCACCCTGATGTCAAGTGCTGTGGGCGTAAAAAACAGAAAATACATTGTGTGATGAAAGGTTGTTCATCACAGGATACAGACAAAGCTTCAAGGCTTGAGGCACAACAGGAAAAACATCCAGTCCTGGAAGTTAGATTTGTCATCTCTCAAACAAAAAAAAATGCCTGTAGACAGCGGCAGCACCAGAAAATTACTATGGGGGGGCCTGATTGTTTATAGGAAGTGTTAGTGAATTTTGACGCAACAAACACCAACAAATAATACTATAATAGATATAATACTAATAATACTACTACTACTACTACTACTAATAATAATAATAATAAATTTTATTTAAAAGTGCGTTTCAGGTCACTCAAGGACACTTTGCAGACTAAATTAAAACATAGTAACAATAAAAACATTTTAAAAAGTATAGATAGCTTTACTGTTCCCAGGCTAATACACTACATATTGTGCTTTGTGCTACATTTTACTGTATGAAAAGTGCTATGTAAATAAAAATTGATTGATTTGCTGAAATGCACATTACGAAATGTTTGTCATACAACAACCCACGTATATCTAACTACTTGTGTTTAATAAATGAACAAATGCCAAACAACAGGCACAAACAAACAATAAACATCATAGCCACCACAGAGAACATCTGTGGATTTACAAAAGAGTGCAACTGTGAGAACTCTAGCACAGTGTATAGTTGGGTATACAGTATACTCTGAGCACTGTTCTCCTCTCCTACACTCTCCACTCCTGTCTTCCGCTTTTCTTCTCTAAACTCCTCTCCACTCCCCTCCTCCTCTGTTCTCCTATGGGCTCCACTGAAACTGCTGAAACTACCACACACACACACACACAGGCTAAATGCTACAAATACATTCATTCATCTTCTATACCCGCTTAATCCTCATTAGGGTCACGGGGGTCGCATGGAGCCTATCCCAGCTGCTT
>JAQQZY010000015.1:23786844-23814262 GCA_030068375.1 Ostorhinchus rueppellii
TATCAGTGCATGTCTTTGGATTGTGGGAGGAAACCGGAGTACCCGGAGAAAACCCACGTAGACACGGGGAGAACATGCAAACTCCACACAGAAAGGTCCCAAGGATCACCCGGGAATCGAACCCGGGTCCTTCTTCCTGTGAGGCACGTGTGCTAACCACTGCACCACCGTGTCGCCCGTGTCACTACAAATACAGTTGACATAATATTAGGCAAACAATAAATAGCATAATTCAAACCTGTCAAAAAAGAATTGTGTACTCACTAGTAACAAGAGAACGATCCTCCTGTTGTTGTGAATATTAGAAACAATGTCAAATCTACAGGCAGTAGATCATAAATATGAAGTAAGATGAATTCTGAGGGAACTTTAACCTATTCACTGACATGACCGATGGAAATATCAGACATAATTACCTTAAGCAGTTTTATGCCTACAGTATCAATAATATATATTAATTTGATAATGAACAAAAAGAAGGAAAAAACCTGGCAAATTCTCTGTGAGATCATCTAGGCTTATCTTCTCCGGCTGTGGAGAAGACTCTGAGCTGGAGAAGGCAGGCTTTGGTGCACTAAAGGAAAGAAGGAATATGCATTGGGTGTACTATAAGAAAACGTATTGAAATGTTGTAGCGTCCTTGCTAGGACAATGCCAGATGGTACCTGGACGGGTCTCGCGCTGTGCTCCTGAGCTGAGGACTGTGAGGTGGACTGAACTCAGATAAAAAGTCACCGGAGGTCACCCCCTCATGGCAGGAGGCACCGGGGAGCTCTTGGTCAGGAGCCAGGGCTGTCAAAGAAGAGCCAGAATTTTTAGGTTGGATATGATATGACAGACTTTTTAACTGACCTGATTAAATCCCATTTTGAGGTAAATTAAACAAGTAAACAAAAAAATGAATAAATGCACATGTTAGTTTTCATTCTCTAAGAAATAAAGAGGAGCTGACATCTGCTGATTAAAGTGGTTATTGGGTGCAATAAAAATGTATTTTCCATTCTTAAATTTCTATTTTTTCCCCCCATGTGCTTGAGCATTACAGATAGATCACAGCATAGACCCACTTAAACATAATTCCAGCCCAATGTTACACAGTTAATATCATTTTAATGTTCAGCAGTTTTAGGTCTTGTGTGTTGTTATTATTATTTAGGTCATTCATCAGCCTACACATCAGCAGCTGATTCAAAAATAACAAATACATACATCAGATAATGTGTTGAGGGTAGTATGAATGTGTTAAAATGTACCTCCTGTACTGTTTGTTTGAAGCTTTTTTCTGGAGGGTGAATGCTGAGGGGAAGACAAACGCCTGGATGGAGTGGAAGCCTCATCCTCCAAATGTCCATCTCTTGCAAACAGAGGCTCAGTCAGTGAATGGAGTCTATGGTCAGTCAAAAACTGTGAGGACTTGGACTGAACTGGGTACTCTAAAAAGGCCACCTTTGGCTGGTTGGGAATTTCAGGGTGCAAGGCTTTTCTGGAGGGGGTTCTGGTAGTTTGTGGAAGGTGAAGTCTGTGCTGTTTTCTCAGGGGGGAGTCAGGGTGATGTGAAGGATGTGCCAGCTGCGGAGAGAGAGGTCTTGGGAGAAGCATGTGTGAGATGGTGGAGATCACTGCCCTCTGCTGGTAGGTCCTATAAGCTTCCTCCAGCGTCTCCGCTTCCCTCTGCAGCTCCTGAATCCGAGCCTTGGCTTCAGCCACCAGCTCCATATCCGAATGTGGAGAATCACTCCAATCAAACTTATGTCCTTGCGAGGGGGAACCTGGTTCACAAACACCATAACCCACCCTGGAGCTGAGTACCCCTCTGTCCACATAGATGTCTGGGGGAACCAGCTTGTCAGTGCTGAGCTCCAGTACGGAACGATCAACAAGAGAGGGTTTGGGGTTACGCAGTACTTCATTTTCAAGGGCTGCCAATATGAGATGGACCACACAAAAGGGGGAAAGGAAACGAAAAGCAAACCACAGGAGAGTTGAGCACTAATACAGAAGAACAACCACCATAAAAGATCACAGACCAGAAAAAAAATGTTTAAACATGCATCTAGGATACATCTAGCTGCTACTATTAAAACACAACTGTCTTTCTTGTGTTTGATGAAATTTGGCCATAATTAAATAAAAGAAGCATTTCTTAAATCTATTAAAAAAAAAAAAAAAAAGTTGTTTATTGCTTATTGTTCTACTCAAGAAAGACAGTTAGTCTCTGAAGAAAAACAAATTATGTATGGTTATCTCCAACATACATATTTGGAGAATTACAGAAAAGAAAAAGGTTTCAAAGGGACTTCACTAATGGGAAAACACGTCAAGGTGAGATATGGAATACCTTGCTGAGTTTGGCGAAGTTGCATCTTAATGTCGTCAACATGATTGCTCATCCACTGGGACTTCTCTTCATATTCAATAACCTGGGCCTGAAGCTGAGCACAACGCTCCACCTGCACAACACAGCAGACAGGACATTATACAGAAAATCACACAGATCTGGGGGCAAACCTGAATTGCATAAGCAATTCTCCAAGGTGAGACACAATTGTATAGAAAAAAAGCTTACAGCATGGTTTCCCACACTCAATGAGAGGATGTGATGTGACTGACCTCACTCTGGAGCTGAGCCTGCAGCACCTGTTTCTGGTTGTCAAATTCTTCCACATCGAGCCTCCGAGCATTCTGTAGCCTCTGAAGCTCCAGCTGCAAAGCCAGTTGCTCTTTAGATGGTCTGCTCAAATCTGCAAAAGGTCATCATAGTCAAAGCAAAAGCGAAAAGATAGACCTTTCTATCAGTGTACGGTTGTATTTCCTATTTCAGCAGAGGAGCAATCTGATAAAACGGCACTGGCTGACATTTTGATTTAGGGTGTTTTTTTTAAATACTCTAGCTTATGGCAGGAATCTGGCTTGTATCAAAATACAGGACCTGGGGCTTTGTACAATTGTGCTGGCTTTTGTTAGTGATAAATGGAAGATGCACAGTGGTCCCTTGCCACATCCTTGGACAGGAAGAATACTGCATCCCTCGGAGAGATGGAAAATGTTGGTTCGCTGCCATGGGTAAAGAGAGGCCTCAGTCTCTGCTCCTCTTCACTCCACTTTTCACCCCCTGGTCTCTCTTCAGAGAGTTGTGTGCAAAACGCACGACAAAAGGCCCAGCATTGGCAGGCAAGACACACTGAAAAAGACTCAGCTGAGCCAGACACAGTGGGACAGACTAGCATGAATGATTCACGCTACACTGCATCTCCCAACAGATTACATTGTGCACATGCCCAAGTGCTGCAAATACAGCAAAGAAACCGCTTTTAATTAGTTCTAAGGAAAAAAAAAAAAACTAATATACCACTCAATAACATTATAAACAAATCCTATTTTTATGATTTTCAGGGAGGTAAACAACAGCCCATAATGACTCCTGGGAGGGAGAACCAGCCGCTCTTCACCTGCATGGAGAAGTCGGTTCTCCTCTTGGGCCTCCTCCAGCTGTTTCTTTAGCAGCTGTAGCTGTCCCTGCAGCTCTGTTTTCTCCCTTTTCAAACTGGAGTAGTCACTCATGTTCTCAAGTCTCTCCCTGAAAACCTCCTTCTGTTCACTCAGCAGAGACACCTGTTGATGGGCTGTGTCCAGCTCCACCTGGTGAACAACATAAGAAACATGAAGGAAGCTGACATGGGAACAGAAAACCTGATTTTATCAAGACAATAATTACAGTTTTCTCATGTCGACACTTCTCTACAATATAAGTGTACATTATATGGGCTGTAAATATAGTGAATTGGGAACTGAAGGAGCGTAAACATGTTTTTTAGGGATGGACATTAGATGCAATATGTAAACTGGTTAATGTGGAGTTAGAAAATGTAAGTTTCAGATGTTGTTTATCTTGATTAATTAAGGCAAATATGTTCTTTGACCTTCTTGAATAAGTCAATACAGCAAAACAATCAATTGTTACACAAAAAAAAAAAAAAAAAACCCACACACTTATTAGCGAATTACATCAAAATGTCTACAATCATGTTTTATTTAGTTGTATTATTTAGTACCAACCTGCAGTCTTCTCAGCTCTGAACATGCTCTACTGTGCTCTTCTACCCTGGCATCCAGTACAGCCGCCTCCTTTTGGATGCGAGTAGTTTCCACTGAGAGGAAAAAAAGTTTGATGTTAACTCAAAGACACAACAGCAAGCTACTCACTGACACAGGATTATTTAGGTTCTCACCTTTATTTCTGGTCTCATTTTCTGTCAGTTTTTCTGTTCTCTTGACAAATTCCTCTTTCAACTCAAGCTGATATCTAACATGAAATAAAACATGAAGAGACCAATCATTTAAAAATATGCTTCTTTCAGTATCGAAAGGTCTAACCTGTGATAGTAACACACATAAAAAACAATCACCATCAACATTAGAACAGAGACTCACTATTTGCACCCATTAAAACAAGGCTTTACAACACTGACATCCTCTGGTCAATTGATGGGAGTATCCCTAAAAGCAAAGCGAGTAAGACATTTGCTTAAAATTGAATGTACCGGGAGAGTTCGTTCTTCAACCTCTGGTCGTACGTATCCTCCAGAGTCTTCACTGCCAATTCTCTCCTCCTCAGCAGCTCTCCTGTCGTCTTGACTTTCTCCTCATGAATTTGACAGGTCCTGTGGTCACACTTTTATTAAGTGCCATTCCTTTACAACCAACAACATAGGATCATAGCAGCACTTCATTATAAATGGTATAAAGTGCTCTTACTTTTCAAAAGCCTCTGTTCTCAACCTCAGCTCACTCTCTCGGTTCCGCAGTGTTTCAATTTCTTTCAATACCGACTGTCTCTGCATGTAGACATTTTTTTCTTCAATCTAATGCAAGAGAAACACTTAAATCATACACACAGTAAAGCCAGTTGAAGGTCTTCTAAAAAAAATCCTGGTTTAAACCTTTCCGTAATTACTCCTACTGGTCTGCCTTACTAAAGTTGTTTTATTAACGGAGTACAATAAGATATTTACCTCTTGCTGTTTTTGTAACCGAGCAATGGCATTTTTCTCACGCTCCATCAATGCCTTTGACTTCATTTCATAAGTCTCCTCCAAATCTTGTTTAAGTTTATTAAATTCTTTGTGGAATTTTGCTTTTTCTTCCATCTTCACCTTTGCAATTTCCACATCTTTAAAATGCTGAATCTGTCAACAAAATAAATAAATAAATAAATACAATAGATAACCAGAATCACACACCACACCATGACAATGAAACATTAAAACCTTTCAATAATATTTAGTTCCAAGTGGGAATTTGCAGAAATACCTTTGTCTTCATTTCTGCTTCCATCTGTCCTTCTATTTCTTTTCTATATGAATCAATTTTGGATTGAAACGAAAACCACTTCTCCCCACTGTACTTGAAGCTCTCATATTCCTTATCAATCATTTTCATCTTCTCAACTGTGAACAAAAGAGTAGAAAAAACTCCCCAATAAACCTCTGCATCACAAGCGGAATACACAAGATTCATTTTCGGACATTAATTCATCCTACCAAGCGACTCTCCAGAACTAGACAGGTGGGTTGTCTGAGTGTATGCATCATGGCAAAACCCTTGAGTGTAACCGCTGTGTGTTAGTTGTGTCAAAAGACTAAACAGGACCCCTGTAAGATGAAGAGAAAATGTATCAAATACAGCACTTGCATAAGAAACAGTGTGCAAAAAGGAAGAAAATGCTACATATACCTTTATCATCATTTTCTCTGTTTGAAGACTGTTTAAAAAAGAAAAAAAACATGACTGTGGTGTTATTTCAGAATTTATGTGTAATTATGTCTTATTTAAAGAATAATAATTTATATAGCGAAATCACAGGATAGTTTACCAGGAGTTTGTATAATGGTGAGTCTGGGTGGATTTTTAGGAGCTGAAGAAGGTCGTCTTTTGTGAAAATCTGTCAAAATTGATACCAACTGATCAGAGTCAGGAATGTATATTTTTGCATTGTGTGTTCATTTAAATTTATGCTAAAATTCAAAGAAATGCGATGCTCATGCTCACCTTGTCTTTGCAAAGGCCACTTTCAGGGTGAAATACAGACAGGCTGTACTCATACCCTGAGGTGCGAAGATAATCTGCAACTATGCTGTTACAGGCTGAAAGCAAAAGGGACTCAGATTTCATAGGAACTGGCCTGGGAACTGATCCTCCTCCTGTCAAAGGTGGGTGCTTCAACTCCTGGATGAGTTGATTACGCAGTTGTGTCTGAATCAAACCAAAATAGATCAAATGATGAGGACACAAAAGTAAACATAAAAGGGGCAGTAGTATTCTGGTAAATATTGTAGGATGTATTTGAATTGGCTGAAGCTAAGGATGGATGGATGGATGGATGGATGGATGGATCCCCAACCCCTGTCTGCATGATGAAATGTATTTCAGCAAGACACTGAACCCCAAGATGCTCCAAGTGACTGTTCCACTGCTGTGTGTAACTTGGTGAATCTGACACATTGTAAAGCCTTTTGGGTACATGTGCTATCAGCAAAATGAATATAAAGCAAGTAAAAGTAGACATTGTTTCTTTCAGACTTTACAGAACATTGTTTTAGATTGAAAGTACTGCTGCATTCCTGTATATGTGGCCATTTTCCTCTATGTGTTTCAGGTGACAGTTTGGCTTCTGGGTAATCGAAGAGGACTTTTACAGACAGATGAATGGAGTGATAATAGTACAATGTATATAGATGTATAGATGAAATGTGAATATTAGCAACTCAGACTTGTACAGTACTTCACAAAGTTAGATTTTACCACCTCAGGCAACTGTGAACCTGGTCTGAATATTTTAATAAAGCATTTTCGCTCATTAATATGACTTACTTTAAGCGTATCGAGTACTCCCTTGCTTTTAAAAGTCTGATAAAGCCTCTTTCTCAGTTCATCTGGAGACAACGCATCTTCCTTGGCCGATGACATTCTGCCGTTTGTATGTAGTCACAGGTCCTGACAACAGAAACAGGGCAACATCAGAGCACTGCATCCATATACTAGCAAGATGTGAACGATCACACCCGTTATCAGTTTTTAAACCGTGCTTACCTAACGGTAAACGGGTGTCACCAAGTCTGATTCGTAAGTAAATGTATAATAATCACAAAAAGAGGCTTTCATTAGTTGTAGTTGGGAAAACATCAAGCGTCCTAGTGTTCCTTTCAAGGAGGAGGTGTGCCTACATTTAAATCCGTCAACGGAAATTTGTGCCCATACTCGACGCATAGTTATGACGTAACAAATATTTTCAAAAATATAGATTTTTTTTCCCGAAATATATCCATGATGGTGAAATGTATACTATAATATAATTAATGTAGTACATTTATGATATTTTATTTTTTATTTTATAAGTAACTATCCTACACTTTTCTTTTATCTATGTCGTCATCTTCTTGCGACCCTCGTTCTTTTTCAGGAAGCTAAATTGATAGGTAAACAAAGGTCCATGTATCCATAATAAAAGAGGTCTTTGCTTTTCTTACGTTACATATTTTTTTAATATTTAGATTCATAGTATCTTTGTCGTACGATCACAATAATCACGTAAAGAGTCTCATCAGTTAAAGCTTCTGTTTTATGCTGCGGGTGCCGTTAGCTTCTCATCTGAATGGCTCACATGATCTGGGTGTAAAATTTTAAGGATTCACACTGTTTTACCTGTTCCTTTTTGTTTCAGGTCGATTTGCCAGAAGAAAGGATAACGATGTCTGGAAGTTTTTATTTCGTCATGGTTGGTCATCACGACAACCCCGTGTTTGAGATGGAGTTCTTGCCAGCTGGGAAGCCTGAATCAAAGGTATCATGCTCTTTTAATTACACAGCATACAGCCCACCACGTCTATACTTATCCAATAACAGAAAAAAAAGCTTAAACCGATGCAACAATAGACATCAATTACTTTCAACGTACGGTGTATGTATCATGTGACTGAGGTCACATGATACACTGAGTTGTATTACTGTCACTGACTTTTAGCAAATAATGGTGCATTTTTGTATTCATCAAGATGTTTAATGAGATAAATGCCATTGCAGGATGACCACCGTCACTTGAACCAGTTCATTGCCCACGCAGCTCTGGATTTAGTGGATGAAAACATGTGGCTGTCCAACAACATGTACTTGAAAACTGTGGACAAGTTCAATGAATGGTTTGTTTCAGCCTTTGTCACCGCAGGACATATCCTTTTTTCAACTTGCATCTTCCATTTTTATAGAATATCATACAGAATTTTAACTATTGTACCAAGGTGCAAATATCTTTGTAATACTGTCACTGTCCATATATTTACATGTCAGGATCAATTGACATGTTTGACATGTCAAGTAGCAAGTTGTTAATATAATCATTTTTTGTAATCAAATAATTTTTAGAGATTTTAGAAACTCTTAGTTTGAAGGTCCTGGGTTCAATTCCAACACCAGTCAATGTGGTGGGAACTTTCTGTGTGGAGTTTGCATGTTCTCCCTGTGTCTTGTGTGGGTTCTCTCCTGGTACTCCTTCCTCCCACCATCCAAAGACATGCACTGATCAGTTAATTGGTTAATCTAACTCACCCACAGGTGTGAATGTGAGAGTGATTGTCTTTATATGTCAGCCCTGCGATGAACTGGCGACATGTCCAGGGTGTACCCTGCCTTCACCTATAAGTAGCTGAGATAGGCTCCAAGTGACCCCTGTGACCCTTGTGAGGATAAAGTGGGTTCAGAAAATGAATGAATGATTGAATGAAGACTCTTAGTTTGGATACAGCATAAGGCGATAAATATTATGTTCTAATTTAATACTTGTTAATTCTCAGTTTCTGGTTCTGAAGTCCAAATGTGATATTTTATGTTACTTTTAAATAATCAGACCACATGAAAATATCACCTTTCAGTTTCTGACACAGATGTGCTAACACTTTCAATCATGTTTCAGGATTAAATTAGCAAAGATTTATTTTCTTTAATTATTCATTGTACATATAAGATTCATCATGCTGCATGATGTACGGCAAGAAGATGGAATTAAGAACTTTTTTAATGATGTGTATGATTTATACATTAAGGTAAGCTGGCTTTTACATTACTTAGAATCTTGGTATAAGGAATAACTATGTATCTTTTAATTTAATATTTTCTGTCTTTCAGTTTGCAATGAATCCATTCTATGAAATCAATGCACCAATTCGATCAACAGCATTTGAGAGGAAAGTCCAGTTTCTTGGCAAGAAACATCTCCTGAGTTAATCACTTCAAATGTAAAGGATCTGGATTCATCATGACCATTTGCTGTATATATCCAACATTGTACCTAACACACTTGTTTGGAACGTTTCATGTTTTAGTTTCCTCTTCATATACATTATCTATTTAAGGTTTTTCTTCTGTAAAATGTGGTTTAATAAATCTTCCATTTCTTACTTCTGGTGGTATGTTTTGTGGCATATTAATACTGAAGATTTACAAAAACTTAAATATAGAACTATATAGGTTATAGTCCTGTGTAGTTGCTGTATCCCTGTGTTCTTTCAACCCGTGGACTAATGAATCCACTTTAGTTTTTATGCAACAAACCATACTTTAAAGACAATTCTCAGGAGATTTATTTATGTTGTGGCATATCAGCAATACAACTTTGAATAAGAAATCTGGATGTGCATCATTTTAATCATAGGATATAGGGAGGGGTTTTCAACTGTAAATACAAAAATGTTTGAGTGCATTAAACATAAAACATAATTTAAAATCAATAACCCTAAAGGTACCAAGGAATGACGATAAATTGATTAGAACTTCAAAGAAATATTCTTCTCAGTACAAGTGAGTTATTTCTCAACAAGTTGCAAAACGAACAGGTTTTCGGAAGCTTAAATACACCATATGCCATGCATGTTAAACTTGCTTTTGTTATTTATCCGTTGTGGGTCTTGTGCCTCAGTGCCTCCAGCATACAGCAAATTATCTATGCATAAATGCTAAAACAAGACCTAAAGGTGCAAGAATTACAATGAGCCTCAGTTTGTTAGTAACACAAAATAGTAAATTAGTTAATTTAGAATTCTCAGAAATAAGGTTAATGGCATGTATAAATTATTTTTAATTATGTCTGATGATAAATACATAAACACTTCATCTGTGTCATCACATTAGGGAATGCATTTTAAAAACCCTGTGATAATCAAGTACACAGTCACATGAATCTTCTTTATGACAGAAGGGCACATTTAGGGAAGTGAAACCTGTTACATGATGATCATTTCAGTTTTTCACAGAATTAATTTTCTTTATTTTCTTCTGAAACTTGACCTTTGAATCATGGCTAAGAGTTAGACTCAAAGAATCAGTCCTTTCAAGTTTATTTGTAATTACACTGGGATGAATTTAGTGTTTCCTCTCACACTCTTTACACAGAACTCTTTTCAGCATTGATGAAACCTTCCATGAATCACAAATCATGAAGCCAGTAGCATAATTTGTTTAAATAAAATGTTACTACAGCATTGTACTCCTACAGCCTCATCACATAACAGCAAAGTAATGTTAATGATAACTCCTGTATGTTATGAACAGCAAGTGGTAGCAGAACGAGGCTTTCTGTGGAGCTTGACTGTGTCCGTGGGGATGAGGTGGTCCGTTCTTTCATCCATTGCAAGCACTCTACGCACGGCCTCCTCGAAGGCAATTGCAACATTGGTGGCATCCTTGGCACTGGTCTCATAGTAGGGATAATCGCCGTTCTCTTGGCACCACTGCTGAGCCTCCTCAGTAGACACTTGCCTCTCTGTCACATCCACTTTGTTGCCCAATACTACAAATGGAAACTTCTCTGGCTCCTTCACATCTGCATAATAGATGAACTCTTTCTTCCAGTTGCCCAAGTTGAGAAAACTCTGGTTGTCATCTACACTGAAGGTAAGCAGGCAGCAGTCAGAGCCACGATAGAATGGAGTCCTCAGACTGCGGAAGCGCTCCTGGCCAGCAGTGTCCCAGATCTGCAGGGTAACCTGGTGGCCGTCTACCTCTAGGTCCTTGTTGAGGAACTCCACGCCGATGGTGTGAAAAAGATGCGCATCAAATTTGTTCGTAACATACCGATTCATGATGGAGCTCTTTCCTACACCACCATCACCCAGCAGAATGACTTTCAACAAAGATGTCTTTGTTGTCATGGCTATTCACGTTTGTTCAGCAATTTTGTAATAAATGACCTGTTGAGAAAGAAATGCAATTAGTGAAAATGTTTAGTACACAACATAGTTTGAAATAAAACTTTTCAGCTGTCACTGTCCGTAGCAGCAGAAACTCAAGATAGTAGTCTCACCCTGATTGATTTTGGCTTCCACCTCCACTTGTCCAGATCATGTGTTGTAGACGCTCTTCCTTGGTCACATGCTCACTTTTTTCAAGTTGATGAGTCGACTCATTTATGCAACTTCAATCAGCTGTAACAAATTGACAAAATAAAGCAATGAAATTCCTAATAAGCGATAGCACAGGGAAGTAGGAACCCAAATAAAACAGAGCTCATCTGCTAATAAGCATGAAATTCACTGCTTCTGAGCAGTTTCTTTCAGCACGTAGCATATAGCGCACATGATATGTTTCTCAAAACGTGGCAAGCAAAAACAAGCTGCATTGAGATGTTTCAGTTTGGTTAGTGTTTGCTTAAGTAGACGCAAAATTAAAGAAGTAAACAAGGAAACAGCTGGAGTTGGGTTAATGCAGTAACACATACTAGTTGGCTAGCGTAGCCAAGTCGCCACTAACGTACCTTTTTTTCTTAGATATCGAACTCCTGGATCGACAAGGCTCACGCCGTGATATATTAATGCATTTGTTTGACAGTACCCCGCATTTGCCGGATCAAAATAATGCCAGGCTGGACTCGGTTTCCTGGTGGACTCCAAGGCTCGATGCTAACACTGCTAACTGCTAACGATGAGTTACACGGCAAGAGACGGATCATGTGATCTGGATCTGGGCAGACGAGTACTACGTAACAGGCGGACTACGTCCCTTTTATTTATTTGTTTATCTGGTTATTTATTTATTTTTACAATATTGTATGCTAAGTTATACTCTCTAACGTCTTTGGTTTTCATATCAACGAGTTTCCCTTAATCGTTAGCTCCAGTTTTTCTTCCGTGTTGATTATTGTAGAAATTATATCTTTTTGCTTCTTCCTCCTCATGGATCACCACAAGATGGCGACGTTTATCCACCAGCATCCAGGGTCAAATATCATGGCTGTACAGAGTAAGGACGTCGGTGAACGGCAAAGTTGAGATTTGGCTACATTGAAGATATGGATATCACGGTTCTATTTAAAATAACTTAGCTTGTGACATAAATTAAGAGTGTGCAAGCTATTCACTCTTGCATGTAAAAAATAATGGTGAATTTTCCACTAAATCTAATTTCACTTTTTCAAAACAAAAGTGGTTGTAAAATCCTCATAGTCAGTGTACAAAAACGCAAATCGGTGAGTATTGTTATTTATATGTTTTCTGTTGTAAATGTAGGATGCCATCAAATGTTCCTCCATTACTCAGTTACATTTCTTAATGTTTTACAGAAATATATTGGAAAATATGTGATCAACATTTAGCACACACGTAACATACACTTAAAAAAGACAATGTAGACAGTCATAGAAAAAAAAACAAATTTAAATGTAATAGTACAGCATAATATTACAGCAAAATTTACAGCAGTTATGCACTGATACTTCTGATCTAATAAACTAACCAGCCTTCAAAACTTTATTCACCTAAGTTTGTATTTCAGTATATAATTCACATTACATGTCAATGATAATTTTTACTTAACTTCATCATTACATACACACAAAAAGAAAGAACACAATACTGTTACAAAGGTTCTTGCCACCTTTTCCTGAGATCTTAATAGTTTGTATCTTAAAAGGCTGTTTTGAAAGTCACAATAGAAAATGTTGCAGGATGTACAGATCTAGCAGCACAGTGATAAAGTAAACATGCATGCATAACCTCCCCTTTAGGTCATGTATCCTTATCTGTGTGTGTGACTGAGCCACAAGAGAACATTTCCAACAATCTGGAGGGGAGAGATGATAGAGGGGACAGGACTTAAAATTCCTCGTGTCCATGAGTCAGTTATGGTGATGTAAAAAGATTTTTAACTTGATAGGGGTGTCCTAAAAGACCGGGCCCACATCTTCTTGACAGGGCCCTGAGGTCAGCACTACGTTGTCCAGGCCCAACTCTCCTCCAACACCTCTTCCACGTTGAGCTTCAAAGATAATCTGCAGAGAACATGGAATTTTTGATTTAGATATGCTGTCAACTTAATTAATTTAATTTGACTGTGCACAAATGGGTGTAACATGCCATGCATTGTCTACAAAATCTAAACGAAAGCAATTTGTTCCCTGTTTGATGCAGTTATTATTATAGAATAATTGTTATTTACAGTCACAGTAGAATCCAACAATTATGTGTCATGTAGAATGACTCACAATTTCTGGGGCCTTTTCTTTCCAGGCTACAGTAAGGAGCTCTGTTTGCCAGTCCTGGTTCTTGCTTTGGCTCTGCTCCCATACTGGGTAGGCGTTGTTATCCAGCAGCACTCTGAGTGTGCCAACATTACGCCCCATCACACGGTAGTCAAAGGTGAGACAGAAGCTGCCCTGCTGGGCGCGGTCACTCAGAAGCAATTTCAGTCTGGCAGCATCTTCCTGCTCTCCTAAAAGTCCACTCATGGCCATATAGTACTGAGCACCTGGAAAAAATGGCTCTAATAAGCAATTTGCATGGAATGTTCAACTCCCAGTTAGTATGTTGTATGATTTTTATTTTTTTTTTACCTCCATCATGGTAGGCTACAGTCCAGTCCATGTCATCAGACTTGTCTTGGATCCACTCACATGCTCCTTGATCAAAGTTACAGTCCATGATGAACTCTGCAGTGCAAAAGCAAATATGATCATAATAGCCTTGTAATTTTTTTTAACCATCACACACATATAATACATATAAGTTTACTTACCCTCCTGAACTGGACCTAGCTGGATTTCTTTGACTTCTGTGGCAGGGCCAAACACTGATTCAAAGTCCTCTGATACTGTTGTTAAAGAATACATAAATTTTCACCTTGATATTGTTAAAAAATAAATAAATGTAAGAGTCATGTGTAACAGATGATCAAAGCAAACTAAACTGTACTTTAGAAATTAAAACCTGCTGTTCAACTGGATGTTGTTAAAGTATGCAATCTTAAAAACTTGTCAAATTATGTAGTGAGGAGATTTTCCCTATGACACAAAAGCCAGAAAGGGGCTTTTAACCAACAGGTGTAGACCTGCCCTGCTGTCACTCATGTCTTCAGATGGAACTACAACTTAAGGATATAGCCCCCCAAGCATTTTTAAACTGTTGCAACAAACCACCCCCACTGCAAGCTGCCTTAGAAAGTCAGACAAGTGACAGCTGGGGTTATTGAACCTGCTCAGCCAGAGAGGGCTAGTGTTAAAGAAGGCTAGCGTGCTGATGACAGACCTCCCTACTAGGAGTCAAGTCTGTTTGCACAACAGCTGTTTTGGGAAACATAATAAAAGGCTTGGAGGCCATCATCCCCCACCCCCCTCCTCCCAGGAGATGGGAAGCTGGCCCACGATGGGTTCTATCCCTTGGCTCACACATGCCAACAGAGTAAAATTCCTCCCCTGAGGTGATGGATGTCTTGGGGCCTGTCTCCTCTTGCTATTTGAGTTGTTACACTCTCAGATATTTCCATAAGGATGAAGATTAGTGGTGAAAGGTAACATAATTTATAGGATTTTTCACTCAGAAAAAAAAAAAAAAGAATTTTATCTTGCTCAATTCCCCATGAGATATTATATATAAAAGGTTTGTAAAAGTATTTTATGAATACTTTAGATTTTTTCTGAAGGGCATAGAAGATCAGTTTCTTATGATATAAAGTACCATTTGTGACATAGAAAACTCATTGGGTTTTTATTCCAGTTTCTGTGGGTCCTTCAAGTGTTTTCAAAGTCTAATCTTAGTTTTAGGCTTCAGACCTGCCTTAAAAAGTAAGTTAATGTTACATTTCTAAAGTTGCACTCATTATGTACTAGTTTAAAAGTACAGCATCATGCTGTAACAAAAATATAAAATGATACTAAGATGGAACCATTAACCCCTTACATAATTAGCGCAGCCTGGTCAGAACAAATAGATCAAACCCTGCACAGCTTGAATTTGGGCCACTGTGACATTTTCTCAGAGAGTGAGAAAAAAAGCTGCTTTAGATGTAACAAGTTTAACATTGGTACTAAATGTAAATAAATTCCTTTATGTTGTCAGTAGTTCTGGGACTTGGATTTTTCTTCTTACTTCATTCCTTCATGTTCTTCATACCTACATTTAACTTGTTGAAGCCTGTAGAAACCCTGCATTATTCTGGTCATAAAAGGCTTTATAAAGTGAAGTGCAATCAGTTGGAAGTGTGTGTTCTTGGTAATATCAAATGTCTGAAAAGGGTCACAGGTCATGAAGCCTGGGATTGAGAGGAGGCATGAACCAACAAGTTCTTGTTCTCTCTGATCTGAGGATTGGGGTTTTTGCTCCTTTTAACCACCAACTAAAAAAATATACATAATCTTGATCACTATGTAGAAACATGAGCAAAATCTTGGACGAGTCAGATGGACCTCTTTTAGCTTGTGTATAGTTAATACATTAGGGACCACCCAGAATGCTAACCACAAAGTGCAAGTGATTAAGTGAAAAAAACACCCACTGAAAACATCTCCTCTGGGATTGAGCTGGTTGTCCTCCTCTTGCTCTTCCTCCTCTTCTTCCTTGGGGTACTCAGCCTCAGGTCTTCCCTCAGTTGGATTTCCTATGTAGACTTCTCCATCATAGTCAAAAGGCTGCTGGCGGGCCCTAGGAGGTGGTGTCACAACTGGTTCGGGGATAATGTTTTTGATGTCTTCATTTTCTGGTTTTCCTCCTAGAACCACATGCCTCAGTTGGGAGTCTGGGATTACTGCAGGCAGGAAGAGGAAGTGGATTACACATATGGAAGTGCAATTACGACTTTAGTATATTAGCAGAATTCCTATGTTATGTATTTTCCAGGTGTTCTTGCTAAAACACTTACGACAATTACTTACCGTTTTTAAGCAATTTTCTGATTCATATGGGCAAAAGAAGACAAAACAGCAGACTAGAGTATCTCCATGCAAACAAGCATTACATTATAATTGTGCAGGCTTTAATTTAGCATCTGCACAGGCAATGCACAGGCAAGTTATCATCAAGCACTGTATATACAGGGCCATGCTGAGATACATCTTATATCAAGCTGCATGTTCTGTGCACAGACGATATTAGCAGCCTTAAGCGAGGGTGACAGTTCTTTAAAGTAGACAAGAGGAAAAGGATGAATGCAGGAAAGTGTGTAAACAGCCGAAGCAGACTCTTGGATTCCACCCAGTCTCACCATTGAGAAAATCATCTGCACTGCCTTTGTCCCCATCCAGCGATCTTTGAAAAAACGGCTTTACTACAAAAAATAAAGGTAGCTTCATTTGCAGAGAAACCCCTGGTTTTTGCTTTTTGTGTCATTTGACCCCATAAGGAATCACCTCTTATTAACTGGGCCTGGTTCATGGAGTACAACACAACCTGTGTTTCCACTTCTTCCTCAGAAAGCTGGCTTCTGTACAATGTCATATTTGTACAAGTGTGGTTTCAATCTGTGGCTCTTTCATGCTAACATCTGTAAATAGGAGTAAGGTCTGAAAGCAGGAAACTACTATTGGCAGGACTGATATTTTAAAAGTCCAGATGAAATTTATCATTGTAGATCTCTTCCTGACCTCAGAAATTTTAATGCATCTCAGGCCTAATTAATGTCTAATCTTTTTCTTGGATCTTTTTGATTTATTAACATCTTTGTTTGAAAGTTCGGAAACACAGGTTAGTTCACAGAACTGTAACCATAGTGGATCTCGGATCTCACCAGAACATTCAAAGCCATTGCCTCTGAAGCCAGACTGGCACCTGCACTTGTAGGATCCTTGAGTGTTCAGACACACAGCATGGTGGCTGCATTTGTGGGTGCCGGCTGCACACTCATCAAGATCTAGAATTGGAAGAAGCCTATTTGTACCTTTAGGAACAAAATAGGTCGTACATGTTGCCCCTAAATGAACTTGTATACCTTACCTACACAGTCATATTTGCCGTTAACATATTTCAGGTCATAGCCTTCCTGGCACTTGCAGAAGTAGCTGCCGAATGTGTTCACACACTCCCTGTTGTATGGGCAGAGGTTCTTGCCAGTAACACATTCATCAATATCTGAAAGTGAAGAAAGCAGAGAAAAAGAAACAGCCATGAGATCACTTCTTCACTCAGACAAAAATTAACACGTACAAAACATCCAAATTAAGCCATATTCAGCCACATTTTTTACTTGGATTCCATACCTGTGATTTGTGGAAAGTGCATAATTTTGATTTATCGATCATGCAGGTGCAGGGAGACATTCAGTCGGAGCCATTTGGGTTTTACTTATTTTTCAAGTGATCACAAACACGATCAAGTTCTCCACTGTTTATAATGTGACAATATCTTTATCTACTCTTCAGGCTTTTTCTATCAGTAACTTAGGGTCTAGGGCTTCAATCATTTAGGGTCCTAACTAATTATTTCAGTCTGAAAGATTGTGTTTTCCTCAGGTTCTAATGTACTCCTAAAAACAACAAACATATATTCATTCATTCATTCATTCATTCATTTTCTATACCCGCTTTATCCTCACTAGGGTCACGGGGGTCACATGGAGCCTATCCCAGCTACGTGAGGGCGAAGACGGGGTACACCCTGAACAAGTCGCCAGTTCATCGCAGGGCAACATATATTCATCACCTCACAAAAGTACATTTCTATTGTATGCCTAATGAGTAGGTTATATCATATCCATTTTATTCCTCTAACCCAGTACCTTCCTGTTGTTATCAGCCAGCTTGGCTCCGTCACAGTTTAAGTAGTTTCCAAGACTTCATTTAACTGCACCCATTTTGAAGCCAAAAATGTAAAACCCACATAATACAATATAATGCAGACTGTTCCCATTATGAAAACACACACTGTCTGTGTGACTGACAAATAAAAATCTACAAAAAAAATTCAGCCAAAACCACTCTGCATTCTTGGTTTGACAGAAGGACTATAGTTGTGTCTGATTTTTCACTCTCCTCAAGTCTTGCTCAGTCCTGTCTGTTACTGTATTTCATATTCTGACATGTTGTTTTTTAGCATTATATCATCACTTTGCTAATAATCTGTTATTGTGTACCCATGGGTCCTCACCTACACAAGTCCTTTCATCTTGCCCGAGTTGCAGTCCTGCAGAGGGGCACAGGCAGCGAATCTCCCCATCTACTTCCTCACAGCCGTACTGACAATGAGCCAGCGAGCAAGTCCTGGAATCTATATCCACACAGATACAAAAAAAAAAACCACACACACACACACAAAATTTCAGATTTGTGAGTTTTGTTTTGTCTTCTCTGCTCATCTTTTTGGACAGAAGCTCAATGAAACTCACTGGCACAAGATCCGTCTGGCATTAAAGTGTATCCATTGAGGCAGTAGCACTTGTAACTTCCATGGGTGTTCATGCAGCGATGCTCGCACGGACGAGGTTTCAGACCACACTCATTCAGATCTGGAAATATAAATCATCTTTATTTATTTCCCTTGCAAAAACTCCCTCTTTTCTTAAAGTTTGGATTATTACTTGGCTCATATTGACCAGGTAATACTCACCTTGATTACACGTCTTTCCGGTGTATCCAGGAAAACACTTACATTTGTTGGGACCCACACACTCTCCGTGCTTGCACCCATGCTCACATTGAGCTGGTTAAACATTTAACACGAACAAAATACCACCAGAAACATTGTTGGTTAGAGAATGAATGGATTACTGTCAAACCACAGAGAAAGGTTTTTCACTTTAGACAGTCATTTACTCCACATTTTCTTGGACAGGAATTTATTTTACAGATACCAGTTGATTTTTCCTCTATTTCAAGGTATTATATTGTAAAATCAAGGATTCCCTATTAACCAACAGCAAATAAATATCATACTAGTATGAAAATTGTATGTTTGGAGTCATGTGAATTGTTCTTACCTTCACACTGTCCTCTACTGTTTTTCCTCCACCCATAGCAACACTCCAGTCTCCTGCCATAGCGACACACACCTGGTTGGCTGCCAGTAAGGACTTGCCGATAGTGTCTTTGTAGAGGAAGACAGACGTAGAAGGTAGGATGTAAAATTTCACTGTCTCAGAAGTATATATAGGCCAATATATTTAATGCATAAAGCATTCAGCAGAACATGCAGCCATTAAGCAAATACAACACACTTGAATGTCATCTAAAATGTATTTGACCACAATCATATTCTACAAAACCCATTCCAAATGTAGATTTTAGGCAGTGAGTTCCTAATGATGGCTCTAATGATAGTGGTGGTGAGAAAACACTGTGTCCTCATAAAGACTCCCTTCCTGATAAAAGTAGGGCCCCTGTGGTGCAATAGCCAGCTGACAGGATGTCGGCTTCAGATGGAGAAAAACACACTAATCATACACTTCCTGCACTTCACAATGATACCTTATGCACAAGCCCATTTCTTTCTTTTATAGTCGTGATTTTTTGTACAAGTCAAGTTATTGAAGACAGTCGAGTTTTTCTCAGTTATAACAAACATACATGCCTTTAAAATAACCTACAGTACATACATATGACATTGCATATGTGTATTTTTAACCTGTAAATTAAATTAGGACATTAAGATGCCAATTGCTTTGACAATTTCAGCACCACATATCTATATCTGACTTTACAGTTAATGCCAGTCATCAATTTCCATAACCTCGACTTTAGTCCTAAATACCCCAGATGTTTAGGTGTCAGCAGCAGCATCCTAAAAGCAGCCTTGGCTCCAGTGGGACTAGAGGAATCTGAGACTTGATGGAAATCAACCAGAATAGCTCACAGGAAAGAGGCTCTAAGTGTGACAGGTGCTCTTCAGTTATCAGCAGTTGCTGTGCCACATTTAGCTGACACAGTGTTGTCTGGTCTTTAGAGGAAGGGGGAAATGTAAACATAAAGTACATTATAGTCAAAACAACCATGTTTCATGCAAATTACTGGGGCTTGTGTTACTTGTCAAGCCCCTCTTAAAGTAAAGGCATGTGAAGAAACTAGCACTTAAACTTTTTTTTAGCCACAGATGGCGGCCCAAACTGTCTTCAGTGTAGTAATTTTAAGTATATATGTTCTGTTCATCACAAGCTAATAACCCACCATGCAAGAATAAACACCATGACTTACCTACTGGCGTCTGCATGACCAGAGTAGATGTGGAGCAGGAGAAAAAGAGCACCGACCAAGGAGAAAGGCTGCATGTCTGAAAGCAGTGAGTGTAAGCAGCCGTAGAGCTGTATTTCCCACGGAGCTGACTCTGGTTGTGGCTACTATTCCACACTGAGGCTTATACTCATTAAGGTGCTTAGACAGGAGCAGGTCTCTTTGCACAGGGCACACAGGATTTCATGTATTTCCAGAACACAAATTGAACGTCTCCTCCAGGAAAAGAGTCTCTCTCTCTTTCTCTCACTTTCTCCAAGGCAGTAGTTTATGCTCAGCGTCCCATAATTTTCTTCCTTTTCTTCCTCTCTGAAATTCCAGAGATGGGTTTACACTCTGTGAAGTGACACTGCAGTCTGAAGGAGAGGTTGTGACTTTTGGAGGTAGGGGTGGGTTTGTAAGGGGGGTGGGGATTATGTTTAGGGGTGCTCCTCTCTTCACTGAAATCCTATACAGGTCCACATGAAAGTCTTTCAGTGGATCACTAGTAAGACAGATATCGATATGCTATACACTTATTAGATGCAAAGGCGTCCCACTGCCTCTACTGTGTGTCTTGTTGAATAGGACAAATAAGCCTTACATGCATTGCATTTTATATTTATAATGAATGTTTCAGCTAATTGTGTATCTCTGACAAGCACAGGCCTGTCATTAGCAACTGCAGCTCTTTGATGTCTTACTCACGGGTAAAACATAAACCTTTCCTTTCTCACACATGCTAATTCCAAGTTCAGTCATAAAAGTGTTTAATGAGTATTCACACTTTTAAGATCAGCTCCAACATCTGGTCCCGGTCATTTGTACCCTTAAAAAACGACAGGTGATGTTTTCTTTTCTCTTTTACATTTGTAGTTTACGCACTTGCGTCATGTCATGGCTGTCAGTTGGAGTATACAGTTTTGCCAAACATTTGATAGTCCTGTGAAGAAGGAGATATGTTTATGTTTGCAATTTTTTTGGTCTTATTTTGTTAATATAAGGTAGGATAGCACATTTTGGAAAAACAGTTTGTGCAAGCTACATTTTGAAAATGCATAATTCCAAAGTCCAAACTCCTTTCTTTAGACTTTCCCCCGAAGCCACGCCTCCATTGTATTAATTGTATTTGTAGAGGGGGAGGGGGGAGGGACAAATGGCAGTTAAATTTGATAGACACATCACCTTTTAATCATTTCTATGGGCCGGTCAAAATGATTGGATGGTGTTTTTTCAGTCCTGTCCATTCCACAGACGACTACATTTTTTTTTCTTTTTTTTGTGTTAGAGCATTTCATTAACTGGTTGCAATTGGGGTGTGAAGGGGATTTTAAGCAATATCATTAAAAAATGATCCAGGAAAACATTCCCTACCCTACCTTTAATACACCAAAAAAAAAAAAAAGTCAATTAGGAAACTCCTGTTGTTTCCATCATTTGGTTTTGGTTTTGGAATCCTGTAGTGAAGAGCAAATTATTGGGACACAGGAATGTTATTGACTTTATTATTCTCATATTGCTGAATCCTCACGCAGCGTACAGCAAGTTAATACAGATGCAAGCAGTAGTTACCACAAATATGCAAAGCTGAGCAGTGGTTCAGACAGGAAATATGTAATAATAGTTAGTGCGGAGACAAGATGGTTTGGATTTTATGTAAAAGTGAAGCTGGAATTACAAGAAAAAAAATACATGAGGGAGATCAAATATCAACATCGTGAATTTTATTACATTTTTGAAGACACAGGTTTACAGAGCTGGTGTTTTTTTCCTTTTTTTTTTCTTATGGGATTATATTAAATTAAAAATGTTCTGAATTCTTTCATGACAAAAAGGGTTCTATTACCAGCTTCAATATTTACAGGGAAAAACAGAGATGTGAGGTTTTAGCTTGTGTCTTTAAAATTAATATGAAAATAATTGATTTGTATTGTACAATGCATTTTATTATTTATAAGGAATCAATCACATCAATCGATCATGGACACCGTTTGTGTATCATTTGGCATATATCCCTCACACCTCCTAGGAAGATAATTAGCCCACAAATTTGGTTTCAGAATTACGTTGAGTGACACTTATTTCCTGCAGACCAAACACTTCCCCTAATACGAGTCTAACCTTGACATAACCCTAATCGTAAAACAACCGTCAAACTTGTAGATTTATGTTACGGGTGTCTGCATTTCATCCCCACAAGTGATATTGTAACAAATTTTCAAACCGTTCCTTTTCAAGTGTTTTTTTTTTTTTTTCTTCTTCTTTTTGAATGGGGTTCCTTTGTCAAACTGAGGGTCAAAGGGCATAGAGTGTTGTATAGATCTTAGTCCCTTCAGGAACCCCTTCAGGAAAGGTTGTGGTTTATGATAATGGGCTTTAGAGAATAAAATCGACTTGACTTAACATGAGTCGAGCCATATGCATCCCATTTATAGTCTGCAACCTGAATCTATATGTGTGACATCTCAAGAATTTGGATCATGCAAACAACCCACTATACATTAGAGTTGACCATGCTATATTGGTTGTGTGGGTGTTACACAGGGGTGGATGTTGTATCACATCTGAAACCATTACTCTTACTACAGCGCCCTCTTCTGTTCGGGCTCCTGCTGTGACTGCCTGGCTTTTTTAGTATAAGATTTCACTTTTTGTTGTTTCTCTTAAAAAGGGGGAGGCATAATACAGTTGCCAACACCTGATCAAGAGCTAGACTAAAGGTCCCTTGTCATAATATGCACAGAAGTAAATTTTACCTCTAGTGTTAGAAAATAACATCCTTTTATCTCCTTGACTGTAGTTGTGTGAATGTATCTCCTTAATTTACACGCGATTGTGCACTTCTAGATAAGTCTAACAGAAATCTCTGAGAGTGGAATTTTCCCAAAAGGCCAGACATAATTCATGTTTTGTCTCTTTTCCGTCACCAGAGGTCCTCGTCTCACTGTATATCTTTTGGGTTAACTGCTGAAAGCTGCACAAAAACCTGAACGCAGTATTATAATCCACTGAAAAGACTCGATGATTATGGATTAGTTAGTTATTTTTTTCAGTTTTTGGTAAATAAAATGAAGCTCTGGAAAGAAAGTTGAATCATTAGTATGAGATCCAGGCTTTAATATCTTTTGAACATTTTTCAAACCATTCTGTCTTTATGATTTGAAATTAGCTGAGGCTTATATGAATGTACCCTCCAGGCACCAATTTTTAACCACCTTCTGCAATATGTATTTTTCTTTTTGAATAAATCATCACCTGTATGCGGAAACATCTTCAGTCACTTTGAGCGCCTTAAGCAAGGCTTTTACTATAAAAGGAGATACATGGCTGTTAAAGAGTTATTTTGAAAGTGATGTGTGTACACAACCACATCCTGCCCTGCGTTGGAGTGATATGAGCAATGAAAGCATTAGGTTTAGATGATAAAATGGGCCACGGCTCATCAAAGATGTACTGATGCACTTATATGCGGTGATTTGTTTAAATATATTCAAGCACTTTTAGACTCAAACTCAAAACGGGTGCATCATGCAATAAGCTAAGACGGTGCAGCAGTGCAGGAAGGGAGCTGCGACTTCCCTTTGCAATAATAAATGGGACCTTGAGAAATCATTTTGACTGGGCGTGCACAACAGTATCAATCATGCCCAGCCTTTGGTATTAAATGTGACAGTTTCTGAGAACAGAGGATTGCACAAGTTATTAAAATGTTAAGTTGACTTTCTGAAGGGATAAGATTTTTTATAAGAATAAGCAGCAGACACTTTCTCTTCTATATTTTTTTTTACATGCAACGTCCATATAATGTTTCACATCTGAATGTTTTTAGTTTTTTTTAATTTTATTTTTCAGTTCTGAAGGGGAGATATCACTTCATATACCTAAGTAATAGTTTCCTTCCTCTGCAATTCAGTCTTCTTTTTTTTTAATCTAAGGTTAGAGAACTTACTGTAACATGGGAGAGGCAGAGTGTGCATAAACAACCAAGAATCAAACAGAACAGAACACATCTGAATGTTTAACTTTCATATTTGGAGTTAATGGCTCTGTCCTCTTTGTGACCGAAAATAAACCTTCAGCTCCTCTAATTCACACACATAAGGTCTTATAAACCCAGGTGTACCTTCTGGAACATCTGCTGCTCACAGATTACACAATGACAGGCTGCTGCTAAGTGAGGTTGAAGCCAGTGCAACACCAGGGACACACCTTGGGGATTCAGGCTGTCTGCAAGATCACACAGACATTTACTCCTCAACATGACGGGTGTGATGGGGCTCTGGCCTCAGATGGACACGTCCTGCTTATCTCTCATTAATAATACAGCGTAGTAGTGTCGTGCTGTGTGGAAGGCTTGATGTGGAAGTTCCAGACCTCTCATGGGAGTTGATGTGTAGCTCAATATTATTTATTAACAGTGTGGTCTGTGGCTCTTAAGTTGACCAATCTGCTGCAGAAGTGATAATGTTACCCTGAAGACGTAACACTGAATGGTGCGGCTCTCTTCTTATAAAACAAAAGAGATAAGCTTTTGTCTGCCTCGAGAGTGTACTAAATAAAAACATACAAGTCTACAACACACACACCCTAAAAATGATCATTACCTGGTTACTCATTCTCCTTGGTCAGTTAATGTTCTGTTTGCAATAGTGCAATGTCCATGTTAACATAACACTTAAAACAAGGGTACTACATGTTTTTTTGAATTTCTTCAATTTTGTGGTCAGTTAACAGGGAACTTCCCCTGTACACTTCCTGCCACGCAGCTACATCTAATCCATGTTGTTTTTATAAAGCTTCTCATATTAACCGCTTTAAAATAGGCTGTGGTATAAAATTTCCCCCTGACAAACAGTCCATCTTTGTCCTACTAGTATCCTGACAGCTCCTTTTTCTCTGTGTTAGTTGAATTAATGCACATGCAAAGACTTTGTAGTTATTATTATACTATGACTAACACTAGTTCCTGGCATCTATAACAAATGTGTATTTGTCATTTGTGCTGCTATGCACATATACCAGAGGACTACAATGCAGATTTATTAAGCATTTTTTCTTTACTCCTTGAAGCTTCTAGGGGTTCAATTTGCCACTTAACCGTTTAAAGTGGCATGACCTTAAAGGTCAGAGTTTACACCAGTCCTTTATTCTTCTTGCCTGGGACAGCTCATGTTTATTGTAATTACAAAACTATGCAACCTAGAAGAAAACCTGCCTCACATCAGTTCAATTTTCACGGAAACTGCATGCCTAACAGGATAAGACATGCAGCGGTATCACTTGTAACTCTATCTGTGCACAATTGTTTAAAAGTGCCCACACTATTGTTGGTATTATAGGCTATTGTCAGTATATCTAAAATGACTTTGCTTTTATTACAAACTTGTGTGATAATCAGCAAAAGTCTATGAAAATGAAAAGGACCAGATTTCATTTCCTGTTTCTACACAGAATGGGCTATGCAGCCACTGCTGCAGGAAAAGAGTACGAAAGGGATTTAAAAACAGGCTTCAACAGTATGGCTTTCTAAACTGCAATAATTATGCTGTTTTGAGTCTTGCACTGTGTATTATTACACTACACTGTTCAGTTCCAGTTTTAGCCTCTTAGTACTATATGTATATGCATCTACGGTAATGTATGAGAGATCAAAATGGACATTTGTGTTGTTAGTCAAACTCTATAATGTGCAGACTGAATTTCTTATCTGAGCATTTTTGTAGTTTTATTTTGAGCTGCTGGCTTTGTATGTAGTTACAAGACAGGAACAACTGAGGCTGGTATGTTGCGCCTACAGGTTCCTCTGTAGCCGTGCACAGCATGAAGTGGAAAGAGTCTGCAACAAAGGAAGGCAGAAAATGTCACAAATAGCAGAAGTCGGAAGTTACAGTTCAGAAACTTTGAACCAGGCTTCGCTTTGTCTTGATGGCTTCCACTGACCTGCTTTGAGTGGTACACACAGAGCTCTTAAAGTGCTTATCCACATTAATTAGAAGGAGATTAAAACATTTTAGGACCAAATCTGAATGCCATAGCTTTAGAAACCTTATTTCACAACAAGAATTTTAGACTACTGCCAGCATGAGTCCAGGACACGTTAGATGAAAAAAGTAATTTGTGAGCTTTAATAACGTTACAACAAACATAAACATGGCTGCAAGCTAGGATCAACATATAAATCCCTGTGTTTAGCCAATATACTGCCCAGACTAGAACTCTGGGAGCAGTGATAGCTAAGCACATTCCTCAGACTGTTTTCATCAAGTTGTCTGAATCCAGGACCAGAGCCTCCTACATTTACTGCACTTTACTGAACCAAAACTATGCATTAGGCTCACACTGTATAAAAATCAACTGCAATACATCTGTAAAAAGCAAATAAATTCATATAATCATTTAAAGTTAGTTTTCAAATTATAAATAGACTGCTGCACCAAAGTTACTATAACTCAGAAGAACAGCTTTTAGTACAGATAAACATGTTTTCCTATCAAAATGCACATTATAATGGCTGAATATTAGGAACTAAACAAGTTCCTTTATGGACCTGAACTGTTCGCAAACAAGAAATGCATTGTAAATGGCGTTGTGAAATATTTTTAATACTTTGTCTATTCATGTACAGGTTCAAGATAGTTAATTTTACAGCAGAGGTTTTCTTGTGCGGTATGATGTTGCAGTTCTCAAACCACTTCCTGTTGCACACCTTGAAAACTACTGGGCTCAGACAACAAGTTCCTGTTACAAGCACATGATAACGAGACATAGTCAATGTATAGCACTGACTTACAGATCTTTTTCTCTCTTTCTTTCTCTCAAAAACCCCCCCAAAAAACAATTAAATTATAATAATAATATATATAAAGGGCGACACGGTGGGGCAGTGGTTAGCACTCGTGCCTCACAGCAAGAAGGACCCGGGTTTGATTCCCGGGCGATCCTTGGGACCTTTCTGTGTGGAGTTTGCATGTT